>CAKNYM010049162.1:127071-160094 GCA_932195095.1 Andricus curvator
CCCCCCCCCCCCCCCCCCCCCCAAAAATAGCCTAAAATTGGTAACGTAGCTTATGGACGACCCCACAGCTCTGTCTAGGCTTCAATTAAAGAAACTTCTGAAAATGAATCGAGTTTTTTTCTAAAGAAAGGGTAATTAGTGCGCACACGGCGCGCAATTAAAATGTTCTTATATTCTAAAAATGATATCTAAGAGAGAAGTTATCATTTTTATTTTTTTTTTAAATAAGAAGATATTGAATAATTTTCGCCATTTAATATTGAGCAATTCGTTTATTAAGGGAAGTTTGACAAAACAGAAGTCTTCTGTTGAGAAGTGGTTAAATGAAAAAAATCTTGGTTTTCGTGAAAAACAAAGTACAAAATTCAAATACGTATAATTTCGTAGAAATATTTTTTGGCAAATTTTCAGTCCATACATTTTTTAGTTCCATAGAGCACCTCGAAGCCTGTTAAATATCTGATTTAGTTTGTTGATACTTTCTACGCGTATAATAGCTCATTTTTTATTCCACGAAATTACTTTTCTTGATCGTGGAGATTATCGCCTTCAAGTCGGGTACGAAATCTGATAAGAGAAATCGAAAATTTTTCTGAAAGGACGCTTCAAGAAACTTATTTTAGAAAATTAGAACTCTTCCGAGGATGTAATTAGTTCCAAAAATTGCTAATTAAATTTTTTTTTTAATTCCTGACTGAAAATCATCCCAAATTTATTCACCTCTTTACATTTATGAGTGCTATGTATGCGTGGGAGCGTAACGATGTGTGAAGACCAATAACACGTGGTAATGCGGTAGCCCCGGAGGTGGGGGTTAACAAAACAAAGTCGCTGTGTTTACACGTTTGGCACACACGCATGAACGCCTTGTAACATTATCGCGTTGCGGGTTGAGGTTATGTATCGATTGGCCAAGTCTGACCTAACACTGACACACTCCACTTGCTAGGGCTGACCTCAGGTGCAACGTGTATTGATCATTTTTCTGAACTAAGGATGCTTTACCGCGATTTACTCACCTCCCCTTCTAATCAGACATACCCCCCCTTTATTATTTTTTTTCCTTCAATTTTTATCCTTTTCTTATCAAGCCCCTTCTCTAATCTTATACATTCCTTCGACGTGATTTTAAACTATTCTGGGGGGAATCTCGGCGCCAGAAGCCCGTAAAAAGGTTGTAAATTCCCGGATGGAGGATCCCTTTCGATCCTCACCAACTCCATTAAATAACCATTAGAGGCAATAATTAAAACCGCATAGCGTGGCCCCACCAAGGCTTCGAATTTCTTTATAGCTCGTTCGAAGGTTTACTAGTCCTTTGATTTTTATTATCTTTTCAAGTAAAGCACGATGCTTGGCAGGTTGTAGAAAAATAAGGTACTCCCATCCTCTTAGTCCCGTTTGCTTCAAAATCTTCGAAAGGAAGGTTAAGAACAAGCCTTGTGAAGAACAAGCTCCGCCTACTTTATCCCCATAATAGAAAAACCACGCCTAGATACACCACAGACTACCCACATTACTAGTCAGACTCCAACCACTTTGCCCCCACCACTATTTAAGCTCTTCTCACGTTATAACCACTAGCCCAAGCCCCACCCAGTTTATCCCCAACACTCATCAATATCCACATTTTACCCCCATCGCTCAGTAAGTTCCAGTCAATTTACTCCCAGAAGTCCCCAAGCTACAATCACTTCATCCCCATCACTTTTAAAGTTCCATCCATTTCATTTCCACCACTCATCAAGCTCCAACTACTGTATCCCCTCCACACAAATTAACGCCTCAACTCGCCAAGCGCCACTTAATTCATTACCATCCCTCATCAAGCTTCACCAATTTTATTCCCACTAATCATCAAAGTCTACTTAATCTTAATTACCACCGATAAACAACGCCTATTTGACTTGTGCTCAGTACGCCAAATCTACTTCAAGTGACTACCGCCACAATTCACCAAGCTTCACGCAATTTACCTTCACCAGTCATCAAGCTCCGTCCACTTTACCCATACCACCTACTAAGCTCCGCCTATTTTACCCCTACTACACTTCAAACGGCACCTACGTCATGCCCACTAGTGTCATCGCTCCGCCCACTTTAGTCCCACCACTTGCCAAACTGCACCTACTTCAGTCCCATTACTGGTGTAGCTCCGCCTACTGTACTCCCACATTTAGCGTAACTCCTCCTACTGCAGGTAGACCTTTACAGTATCGCAGCTTTTATGAGTTATTTTAACACCAGGTCAATCGATTCCCCGAATATCATAGCTGTAGGGGGGTCTAGCGATTTTGATGAAACTTGGTGAAACATTAGTGCTGGGTGAGTGCAATGTATGGTTAAAATGGTTTTACAGAATTTTTGAAATTCAGAGAGTTACAGAATTTTGAACATAAAGATTTGACTTTTTTGGAAACCCCTTATCTTCGAAGCCGCTATTCTGCCGTCCTGATGAAGAAACTATACAACTGCATTTGAGAAGAACCGAGATATTCAATAAAACGCGTTTGCATCTGTACCTTTTAACGTATGACAATTTTTGAAAAAAATTACTGTTCTTGGGTAAATCGGGCATGCTCTATTCATTAAAACAAAAACAAAATGGCGAATTCCAATTATTTATATGCAAAACTGTAGATATGCTAGATATTAATGCACAAAGTCGCCGACAATCCTTACTGATAAACACATCTGCGCAGTTGTGCTGCCGAATACAGGAAACTAATGACTTCAAGAACCCCCGAGTTTCCTGCTGGAGAAACTTAACAACTACAAATTTTTCAAAAATTGATAAAGGAGTAAAATTAGGATGTAATTATTAATTAATTATTGAAATAATACAAAAGTAATTAATTTGCTATTTTGATCATTAAAATCATTGTGTGAGCACAAAATAAAAGAAAAGAGTGTACAGACATTGGTCAAATTATTAATTGTTTATTAAAACCATTTAATTTCGCTTAAAAGTGTCATTGACACACCTTATGACTGACAAGCATAACAAAAAATTCTAACAATAAATAATATTCATTAAAGGAAAATATTTTTAATATGTATGTGAATTTTACAGATTCTAATAAATTTAACTCGACATTTTTTTATATTTTATTTATTTTCATATAAACATATTATTTATATTTATATTATATATATATATTTTTATATATTTATTTATATTTTTTTATTATAATCTGTCAGTTGAATATACATTGATGTTACAATTCTTCATTAAAAAAAAAATAATATCCAAAAAATTATTTCCCAACTCGATTTTGAATTGAATCTTCCCATTTTTTCAAATATAATGAAAAATGCACTTTATATGATCATTCCTCAATTTTTTAGGTAAAATTATTGATTTTTTCTTTATATGAAAGAATTTAAGAAACTATATTACTACAAAGACTAGAGATAAAAATTAATTATTTACAATAATATATTATAGAAAACAACTGATATTTATTTTTAAATGTATATAATCAGTCCAAATAAAAGATATTTGTATTAGAACAAGTGAGAAATGAAAAAAGCGATCGAGCCCTTTTTTGAAAATTCATATTTTGATTTTGTGAGATTATTATTTTATAAAAAAATTTTAATCATGTGCACACTATTATACATAAAATATGTAGTGAAGAAGTTCTCACAAACATTTCTGTCAAACAAAACTGGGTCTTTTATAGAGGTTTTTGTCATCCAAATAGTGCTACAAACACCTCTTATAGAGGACCCAGTTTTTGTTTGACATACAATTTTATTGAAACTTTTTTACTACATATGTTATGTATATCACCGTACATATGATTAAAAATTCAAATAAAGAATGTCATAAAATCAAAATTTGAACTGTCAAGAACAGGAATCGATCAATTTTTTCATCTCTTACTTAAATTATTCGGGCAAAGTCAGAGAATTAAATGTATTTTGACAACAATATTTATAACTTTTTATATGCTTTTTTACAACAAAATCATGCGAGTGATTTTTTTAAAAACATTGTCCAATTATCTCACAATTTTAAAATTAAAAGCTACGGAATTATTTTGAAAAATAACAATTTTTCTAATATCACAAAATGCTTACGGTAGTCTCTAAAGGGATAATAATGTATCAATTATATTCCTATAATAATTTCAGATAATTAATAATAGTTATATTATCAATCATCTAGAATTATTTTTGCTTGACAGATAAAAAATGCAGATGTGCTATTGAAAAGAAGGATCGGTGGTTTTTTTTCTGCAGATGTATTGTTTCTTCATCAGGAATTCTCGAAAATCGCTGTAGATATGCTAATTGAGACCTAATTATCTCGAGATTCAATTACAATTCTTAATAATGATTCGCATAGTTAAATTCGTCTTTTCATTACGAATCCAACCATATAAAAAACTCATTTTTGATAAAAATGCAGTTGTACAGTTTCTTCATCAGGACGGCAGTATTGGGAATAATTGGGGGAGTCGAGAAAGGGGATGGACTAGTCGTCCCTAATGCAAAATATTTGACTACTTATCTCGAATGTCGGGACGATGAAAAACTTCGTAGATTTTAAGAATTTTTGCAGGTGTGGCATATAGTGCATTGCCCGTTTTAATGCAATCCAAAATCAAACAAATGGTTTCAATTAGGATTAAAAAATATTTTTGTTTAAAATTTTATGTTAATGCAAATAGCGGAGAAATGTCGATGCTTTCCTTTTGCTTCTGTCTTTTTTTGAAAAAAACTTTCCTACTCTCAGTATCTATTAAAAATAATGCGTAGGATTGTGAAAATTCAGTCAAGTAAAAATTGTTTGATAAGTAATGTTATAAAAAAATTATAATATCAAAATCCTTTTCTTATGATTCTATACGATAGGATTCAATGTTTGGTCTTAGGGCTCTTTATGGTCTAAGGATTCCCGCGATGTTCTTGTAGGATAAGTCTAGAATCTTTCCTGAAGTGTACGAAGAGTGTAATGTAAAGTTGTACAATACTCTTGTTGTACATGGGTATACCAATGTTCGGTAGAAAATGGTCTTTGTAGAAAAATAAATCGATCTTGAACAATAGATTTATAATATGGTTTCCTCCCTCGACACCCTTCACTTTCATTGGAAGTAATTTGATTTATTTCCGTTTGATATTGAATAGATGAAGTTTGCTTTGTTATCGCCTGAGTTCAGTTGATCGCTCTTTGATTTAGGTCATAATCTGTAAGGTTTTTATTTTCATGCGGAGACATAATTTCTCCGATAAGTAATTCCTGTTTCGATACGGTTTCTTCGTCTTGTTCAATATTTGTAAGTATTCCTGTTATTTTGGATGCCGTAATCTCTTTTGAATTTTTATCTGAAAATTTACATTCATCTCTAGAATTTTTACATGGTTGAAATAGGTTGTTCGTTGGTACATGTAATATGCGCTACTTCTTCTATTGGTACTGAAAATATCCAGCAATTTTTTGTTTCTAATTTTTGCCAATAAAGATGTTGAACTTGATTAAGAATAATATCAGAGTTATTGAAGATTGAAAAATTTGGCGTTAATTAGATGGATTTCGCATTTGTTGGATGTCTATCTTATATAAAGAATGTACATTTTCACAAATATATTTGTTATATAATGTTATACATAGTGATAAATCTTGGTTATTACGTGTCACACTGAAATATAGTGATTTGTTTTTGTATCTGAAGAAGTTGATAATTGTTTAACTGGAAGTGGAGTACTTTTGAATGAATCGTATGTTTCGAGATTCAGAAGCGGATATTTTAAAATAAGAATGATTTTGTAGTTTCTGTAGCGTGAATTCGGAAAGGAACTGGAATTTCTAGGTCTGGTTGGGTTTTTTGAACCTTTTGTATGCAGTACATAATTTGTTCAGCTGATTAAAGTTTAGGCTGTACTTCGCCTTGCCGATCAAATAAAATTACGTCCAGGAGCATTGTGGTATCAAATTTAAATTCTGATATGTGGTTACATATCATGGTTCAATTTTGTTTTCGTAGTATCCAGCATCGTTTTCATCTATATTTCCGAATAATATTTTAACACCTCGTCTTTTACGTCGTATTATAAGTTCTTACTTTGCTTATTTGTTAATTCGATAATCGATTTTTAGTTTGTGTGTACCGCTTCTGTTGCTGAGTTCTTTTGTATTATAACGTTCTCAATAGAGTCTTTATATAAAGATTCTTGTATCGTAAATTCAAAAAGGTTTTTCTTCCATTTTTAAATGCGTGTGACTTTTCCATGAAAGTTATTCATTGGTATAATATTTTTTTCCCTTATGAATCGTCTTTCGATTAGTGCCCTCGTGATTGTTGTTTCTGTAATACAATATTTCGTGATAAAAACACCGCATTATCCTTTTTTTATTTAATTCTTTTTTGAAAATGTGATATGTTCTCTGAACACTGAGTCACTAGTACGCTTTCCGGTTATTTGACGATTTTTGTTTTGTAATTTCTTGATTGTAGGAGCTACATCCATTTTCAAAATTTCCTGGGCCGACTCGCTTGTAGGATCATAGTCTGGTGATGCTGGTGGTTTTAGGCTGGGATATTCTTTCTCGGGTCGAGATTTATAGAAATTATATTTTTCAATTTCACCGTTTCTTCATCTATCTTTCTTTCATCTATGTTTCAGTTTTTAAAATATCTTGTCTTCAGTTTTTCCTTGCATTTGTGCGCATATAGTTTCTTCGCGGCATTTCCCTTCGCAGAATTTTTCTTTTTGCTTATCATCTTCGCAAGAATTTTTTCGTAGACATTCTTTCTCGCTTTTAGATTCAGAATATAAATTGCTTTTCCTCTGTTGGACTGGATCTTCAAATTTTTCCGTGATATTTTGAAATTGCTTAAAAGTTGGTGGTTCAGAGTCTCCGACATTACGTTGAACTATTTGTAGCTCGTCAGCCTCGGCGCATATTTCTCCATCGGATTTTTTTTCCGTGCTTTCGTCTGAAATATCAATTTCTATTCCTGGATTAGTATTCGCCTGCGTTCCTGACATGTCTAAATACCTTGGCTTTGCAACTGGATTTTCCTCGTCCTATTTATTTTTTTCTTATTGTGTAAATAAGTGTGGTATCTGATGTGTCCAATTCTTCTTCCATATCAGTAAGAAAGATTCTCTGTAGCTTCTTCGATTTCTTGTTGCTTCCTTGGTCTTCCTCTTTCTCTTTTTGGAGGGGCTGCATTTTTCTGTTGTTGCTCAATCTCTTCTTTTTTCTTTTGTGGCCTTCCTTGCTTCTTTTTTATAGGAACTTCCTGCTTAGGAAGTATCTTCGGCGTTGGATTATTAGAATTTGGATTATCATATTCTTCCTGTCTCCGTGTGTTATACTGGCGAGTAGTTTTTCTACGTTTACCTGGTTGCTTCTGCGTTTCCTCGACTCATATTGGTCGAGATGTTCGTTTATGGTCAGTGATGATTTTGTTTTTTCGACGTGGTTCTAAAATTCTCGGTGCGAAAGCTACTGGAAAATTATTCATAATTTCGGTTTGACTTATTACGGCCTCGATGGCTTAATCTAATGCATCTGCTGTTGGAATAAATTCTTTTTTGGAATCTAGTAATTTCAGAATTGGTTCTTCGCGGAGTTTGTCTCTTAAGATTTCGAAGGCTTTTTGACAGTCATCTGTCGATTTGGTGATTACTAATGACGTGACCTAAATAAACTATTTCTCGTTTTAAAAATCCCCACTATTCTGATTGTAATTCTAGATTTGCCTTATTTATGTATTCCATAAGTTAATGGAACTTTTGGTTATGTTCTTCTAAAGTTTCGTGTGAAGAATCATATCGTCGAGGTATACGAAAATCTAGAGTCCCTGTAATTCCAAAATACCGGAATCCATAAAACGCATAAGGCACTAATAAATTAATATCTCTGAAACGAGGGGTAGACCACTCCGATATTCCTGGTACACTCACTAAATATTCCCATATATTCTTTCAATATTCACAGATATTCTTGATATTCCCAAATATTCTTGATATTCCGAAATATTTCCTCATATTCCTAATTATTCCCACATATGCCGAAGTATTCCTAAATATACACAAATATTCTGAAATATTATATTCCCCAATTCCCCGATTCCTTCCCTTCCGTTCACCGATTGTATTTGTATAGTATGTATATATTACATACAAGATTTGTATCTGGTGCCTTTGCAATTATTATAAATTGCACATAAATTGAATAATAATTTACTTTCAATTCATACAAGTTTAAAAGTTATTGACTTCGAATAACTAATTTTAGATTGTTAGTTTAAAAAACTTTGAATTCAAAATTGCTTAAGTTTTAATATATATTATTACTTTAATTTTGAAGCTGTTTATTGTTTTATTATGACCGATTATGACGTGGAATTGTTAGGTTTTCTAAATTGATATTATTTAATTTTACATATATTTTTTTCAACTTAATAAGGTTTTAATGCTTAACTTTTAAATGGTCTAATCTCATTTAAGGGGCCGTGTATGAATTCTCAACAAAAAATGTAATAGTTAATATTTTAACCACGAAAAGATTTTTATTCTAAATCAAAAACAGTTGAATTGAAAAAAAGATGAAATTCCCACCAAAAGAGATAAAATTTCAAATCAAAAAGACAAATTTTCAACAAGAAAGATTTTTCAGACAATAAAGAAAAAATACTTCATTCAAAATATTGAATTTTCAAGCCAGAAAGACGAACTTTGTACAAAACAGTTAATGTTGATTTTTCAACCTAAGAAGATTAATTTAAAAAATGTAATAGTAGATATTTTAACAAAAAAATATTTCAATGTTAAATCAAAAACAGTTGAATTTAACCAAAAAAGTCGAATTTTCAACCAAAAAGTTGCATTTATAACAAAAAAAATGGATTTTCTACGAAAAAAGAAGAATTTTCAACAAAATACATCTACTAATTTTCAAGCAAACAGATACATTTTCAACCAAGAGGATTATTTTTCTAACAAAAAATATGAATTTTCAATCAAATAGCTGAATTTTCAACTAACAAAGATGAATTTTTTACAAAAAATGTAATAGTTAAAATTTCAGTAAAAAAATAATTTTCAGCCAAAAAAAAGAATTTTCAACAAGATAATTAAATTTTGAACTAAAGAAATTAATTTTTAACTAAAATTATGAATCTTCAACTATAAAAATGAGCTTTTTAACAAAGTAGTTAAACTTTCGACCAAATAGTTAAGTTTTCTACCAACTTGTAGACCTTGCTACCAAATTATTGAATTGTCTACCATATTGTTAAATTTTTGAGCGAAAAATAAGTATTTCCTACGTAACAGTAGATTTTTCAACTAGAAAATGTGATTTGCCAACGACAAAATTAATTTTCAACTTAAACAGATTATTTTTTACCATTTTTAACCAAAATAAATTAAATTTCTACAAAAAGAGAAGAATTTTAAAACCAAAAAGATGAATGTTCCACAAAATAGTTGGATTTTCAACCAAAGAAAAAGTTTTTTGTCAAGAAGGAAAAGAAATTTCAATTAAATTGTAGAATTTGCAAGCCAAAAAAACTGAATGGACTTTGAACAAAAAATAGTTGGATTTTCGTATTGGGTTCTAATAATTCAGTTCGCATTTAAGTGAAAACCGAAAGAAGGGGAACGTCTGTGAACAAAGTGTGTCGGACTTCGCAACATTTCAGGCACTGAAGATATTATAACATTGTACTAAATTGTACTAAAATTGTAACTAAATACTTATTGTTGTTAACACATTTAATTTTAATGTATAGAATTCCTGAAAACAAGAATTCAACGATCAAATTTGGGCAAATACCACAAAATGCTCCTAGTGCAAATCCTAAAAACAAAACAATTTGGTTCTTTGCACAAAAATAAATAATAATATTAAAATCAATAAAAAATGAATAAATAATATTCTTGTTTTGTTTTCAGGAATTCTATACATTAACTTGATTATTGGACGTTAAATGGAATTTGGAATTTGATTTTAATCTAATTTAAAACTCTTAAATTTCACATTTAATTTTCTAAAACTAATTTCATCAAGCTTCCTCGTTTATTTAATTAACAGAGTTTATATTTTATATGTAATTTCGTTCCCTAAGTTTATAAAATCTTAGCAAAATTTGGAGTGGGAGGTAGGGGACAGCAAATCTCATGGTATCTTAAATGGGGGGCAAGGGGTTGAAAATTTCAGAAAAACACCTTACGTAATTTGTGGATGGCCTCTTATTTATTTGTTTATTTGTTTATTCATTTATTTGTTCATTCATTCATTATTATTTCGTGAATTTAGGATTATTTGTCGATCTCGGGACAGTGAGGGTACGTGGGTTAGCGTTTGCGGATGATAAGGTTGTTATGGCAGAGTCAATCGAAGATTTGTTAGGAATGTTGAGCAAACTGAATATAAGTATGAAGAACATAGGCCTCAAAATTAACATGAATAAAAAAAAATTATCGTGTTTGAAGGAAAGGGTGAGAATGTGTATATATGTAATTTAATATACATAATTTAAATACATTCCGAAATATTTTCTCATATTCCTACATATCCCCTCATGTTCCTACATATTCTCATATTCTTCATATTCTTTGTATTCCCAAATATTCCGATATATTCTGTCTATTCCCGAATATTTAAATAAATAAAAAAAATGCTTTTGAGCAAAACGTTCAATAAAATTTTTTTAGCCCTTATTTTATTTTTTTATTTTCAATTGCATTAAAAAGACTATAAATCATACGGAGATGTAGGGGTTTTGAAAAAGTAGTGTCTCAAAATTCAAAATTGTGTACTTCCCTGAACTTTAAAAATTTTGTAAGACCTCCCACAACTCAGATATTCGGCAAATGAATTGACCCACCCCTAAACTATTTGGGGCAACTAGTGATAATTAAAAAAAAATTGAAGCAATAGATTTAACGTTGTTTTCTTACTTTGTAGTCCATTAACATGTGGTTCCCCCACCATGATGGATTCCTGGGGCCCGGGAAGGACAGGGACACCCCCGCTTGCGCTGCCACCTCCGCATACAGTTGGCAGCATTGGCGGAACGTCAGGGGTCCCGATTCATCCCCAACCCGGCACAATTGCACCGATTGCCAGTCCTGAAGGGGTAAGCGATGTAAGTATTGTTAATTGATTTAATTATTATCAGGGGTAGGGTGGGGGTAACTTAAATACCAATGTAAAATTTGCAGCCTTGTGATAAATAAAGAAAACCTCTTTTGTGCTAAATAGAGGGTAAAATGGACATCAGGATGATTTGGGCACTAGTTTAATAATGGGGTAAATTTTGTATAGGGTAAACTGTTATAGATCCCGAGTTATACTTAATTTATAACGAAAAGGATGTCACCCTCTGGTATCATACACTTGGGAAGTTTGTGACCCAATTTCTAGCTCATTTGAAGTCCAATTGCCATGCAGTTTAGCACATTCACCAGAAAACGAGGGAGCATTTCCAAAACGACCATTTTATTTCCCTTTACAGCAAAAGATTAGACAATGATCGCTTCGATAGGAACATAACCTATAACAATAACACTCAGAGATACCGAAATGGGTAACTGAATTTTTTTTTTCTTGTTTTAAAGATACTGCGGCATTTCCAGCGGCAATGGCCGCCGGCTGCACTATCGAACTCTCTGATAATAGGATTAAACGAACGTGCCGGGAATTACATTTCTCAGGCCGTAGGATCTTCCGAGGCTTTGGGAACCTTAGAGATTTTTCTTGGATCTCAGCTGTGGCTGTAAAAAACCGCTTTAGTAAAAGAAATGGGGCAGGAAGCTTAAAGAACTGAAGGGTTGGAAAAAATGCTTTAAAGCCTGGAGAGTGTAATAATCTTTTAGAGACTTTTGACAACTTTCCACATACAATTTATGAAGGCAATACAAATAATCAGGGTTTCGCTTAGAATAATTAAGACTTCTGAAACAAGGAATGTTTCGCATATTATTAATATTTGCCAAAAATTTTTAATAATATTAAATATTTTTTCAGGTATCCCAAAAATCAGGATTATGGGAGGGACCCCATTCGTCTTCAGTCGATCAAGGTCCTTCTCGGAGTGTTTCACATGCGGCAAGTTTGGATGCGATTTCCAGGCGGGTCGTAAAACCGGAAACCGCGAGGACGCCTTGTCGCAGTCTCACCTGTAGCGTTTGTAAGTACAATCTTATTTATTCTTCCCGAAAATTCCAGGGTGGATTCTCCAATCAAATTTCATTGATCCATTTTTGACGATTTTTCACATTAAAGAGTATTATAAAATTTACAGAATAACCACCCTAGCGGACATCGTGAAGGGAAATCATTTCGTTCACTGGGTCCGCTAGGTCATTTTTTCATCCTTTTCCACATTTATTCACAATTTCACATAGAATTCAACACTGCTACTATTTCTTCAGACATTTACATTTATTTGTATTTATTCAAATGTAAAAAAATTACAAATTAAAAGCTGTGTGTGGCAACCCGACGCATAATGTTCCGCGTCGGGTTGCCGCACATAGCTTTTAAATCTGAATTTTTTAACATAGGAATAAATACAAATACATAAATATAAATGTGTAAGAAGATAAATAGAGTGTTGAGTTATATGTGAAATTGTGCATAAATATGAAAAAGGATGCAAATATACCCTAGCGGACCGCTTGAGCGGGTCGACAGCGACCGTTCCGTTCATTTGGCGCGCTAGGGCATACTTTCATCCTTTTTCACTTTTCTTTCGAATTTTCACATAAAACTTCACACTCTTTTGATCTTTGTGCACATTTATATTTATGTTACAAAAATAAGAATTAAAAGCTCCGGCAACCTGAATATTGAACGTCAGGTTGCCGCACATATCTCTTAATTTTCAAGTTTTTAACACATGAATAAATACAAATACATAAAGATAAATGTTTAAAAAGATAAAAAGAGTTGCATACTATGTGGAATTGTGCATAAAAATGAAAAAGGATGAAAATATGCCCTAGCGGACCGCTTGAGCGGATCGACAGCGACCGTTCCGTTCACTTGGCGCGCTAGGGCATATTTTCATCCTTTTTTACTTTTCTTTCGAATTTTCACATCAAACTTCACACTCTTTTGATCTTTGTCCACATTTATATTTATATGTTACAAAAATAAGAATTTAAAGCTGCGTGCGGCAACCTGAATATTGAACGTCAGGTTGCCGCACACAGCTCTTAATTTTCAAGTCTTTAACACATGAATAAATACAAATACACAAACATAAATGTTTAAAAAGATAAAAAGAGTGTTGCATACAATGTGAAATTGTGCATAAATGTGAAAAAGGATGAAAATATGCCCTAGCGTGCCCAGTGAATGGAGCGGTCCCTACCTAGTCAATTTACGGTCACGTTATTGCGCAACCGTTCCATTTCCGCGGTCCGCTAGGGTATATTTATTGATATATAATTGTTTTACCCTCTTTCATTAAAAAAAAATTATCTTAATCCACCCCACTCTATTTTTTTTTCTTTGCTAGATTAAGACTACCATATATCTTAAGTGTTGCATTTCCGTCACTCTGTATCCATTGCCTATTTTTTTTCTTGAAAGAAAATCCGCAGGTGGTTTGTTGGTTCAAAAAAAATTTTCCCTTTGAAAATTGAGGATTCTTGCCTCACAATTGTAAGAATATTTAGCCTCTGCTATCCTTCTCATAGCTGTCAGGGTAGCGGAAATCGATCCTCACTCGTTTCATCTGCCATTCCAAAATCAAACATCAGAAAAATATTCTAGTAGCGGGTCGAGGGAGCGAACAAGTCACCCTCGAGCGAAGGCCAGCGACTGTTGATAATCTCACCGAAGGTAAAACAGAAAGAGCAAGTCTTTCTCGGTGTTACCGACCGAGCGCTACCGAGTTTGCACCCTACCTTACCATCCGCTTGCGGCTTTTATCATGAGCTTTCCGCGCTAAATTTCGGCTTCTCTGGAACGTCGAATCAATACAAAATATAGTCACCAATATTTCTTCTCGATTTCATTTTTCTTTATTAAAAAATTATCTTACAGATTCTAAGAAAGTTTGAGACTACCACAGTCGATAAGTCTGCATTACCCACAGTGGGTACTTATATATTACCTCAAGTTGGTAACTCACATTTATCGACTGTGATAACTATTATATTTTTTTCTCATACAATAGCTTTTTGAATCCACATTAATCAATGTCAATTTGTAAACATTTCTGATAGAAAAAGTGAAAATCGATATGAGATTTTCTTTTAAGTTTTCGGTTCTGCGTTCCAAAGAAGTTTTATTCGGAAAATTTCGAAAGATAGCATTTACATTAGCGCTCTTTTCTGAGCTTTCATAGGCCTCTTTTCATACTACTCACTAATTCTAAATTTGATCACACCCAATCAAAATTTCAAAATACGAACTATATTTTTAATATTCAGTATTATTCTGTAAAAAACACTGTAGCTTCCTCGGTCGGCTACATTGTGCTACAATTTTTGAAAATTGATTATCTACCTTTTGGTTTTCAAAAAGGGTGGAAATCGCTTTTACCGAACGGAAAAGATATCAACAATTTGCTAGACATAATCCCTCTTATTAATTTTTGAACCAATTTGAAGGTTCCAAAAAAAGTTTATGGATATTAAAAAAATTGTAACAAAACCAATTCCAATTTTCATTATTGTTGTTAAATTGAACAATTTTGTTATATTTCGTCAATTCAGTAGACTGTTACGTTTTTAATTTTTTTCAATTAATTGTGGAATGTCAATGATCTTTTGATTTATTTAATTTGCACTGTCGGCCGACCGATTAGAAAAAACTGATTTTTACATTTCTTATCTGCTTCTTCTGAAAATGAAGTCTGATGGCTGAATATTCACGGCTTTTATTTTAAACATAATCAGTTTAATTATTCCATTATAAATTTGCATTATATCATATTTAATCATTCAATTTTTATGTTTTTATTATTATTTTCTACCCGATGAAGATTTTATGTGAAAATTAATTTTCTAGAGGTCAAAAATCATACTTAAATTCTTTTCTCAATTTAAAACAATTTTTTTTATAAAAGGAGTGGCAATGAAACTCCCAGAGAAAAATAAGATCACCCTCTTCATTGTACAAACCATCTCATAAAAAAACTGCGAATTTTCCTGCTAAAAATATAATACTACTTTTTGAAAATTTTAACTCAACACGTTTCTGGTTAAAAAATATAAAGTATAATTCTTTCACAGGTATGCAGCTTCTAGAGCGGATTAAAAAGATCTTTACTGACACACAAATGCTTGTTTAGCTCGAGATTCCAGCTCTGTTTGATTTTAATCCATTTTTATTCAGAAAATAATTTTTTTTATAACGCAAAATACTTTAGAAGTTGTAATTTGTACTTTGCAACATGCAAGACCATGGAGAGTAGTGTAATTTACTGAAAATTGTTTAATGCCAGTTAATTTCGAAATAAAAATAAATGTATAATTTATAATTGATGGAAAAAAATACAATTTATGGAAAATTGAATAGTATACAGTTGGTCAATATTCAGTACTGTATAATTTATTATAATGTATAATAATACGCTATTAAAAATGTTCACTTCTTACAATCGTACAAATTAATTAGCAGAGCTTGTTTTTCTTGGCAATAGTTCTTATAGAATCAGAAAATAATTGGCGAAAATAATTTTAATCAATTAATCAATTTTGTTCTTTTAGCAGCAAAACATTCGAAAATCTTCCCTGGGGTTGCTTCCGAAAGTGATTTGCAAAAATGGCGAACATCCAGAGACCGAAAGTCGCCTTCTTTGAGTCAAATGGGACCGGAGTCCTTGAGACACAAAGTAAGTCAAAATTAAAAACAATTAAAAAAAATCACTTTTCAATTTACAAATAAATATATAATTAAAAAAATTGCCCTTTTGTTCTGTTTAAAGTTTACAAAAATAATAGTGCAAAATTATCTTCTTTTAGTATTCTCTACAAGACAATGGCTCGGCGAAATATTTTCAAGGGGCTATGCACACACCAAATATGGGGGAGAAAGTGGCACAGGTGAGTTCCATTTTTTTTACGATTTATTTAATTAATTTCAATAATTTTTTAATGAACATCCATTATCATGAATTTTTGATTTACTGTATTGCTTCTTGCATATGTTATTTTAATCCTAAACAAAGTAATACTGAATAATATTATTGATTTAAATTGCACAACTGTACGATTGTAAATTTGATGATCTAACAACAATTATATAATTGTTTCATTGACCCGATTCATTAAAAATAAGATCGTCGCAATATTTGACTTACGTAAGTAATGGGGTAAAAATTACGTAATTGACGGACTCGTTGAAAGCTGCTTATTCAGAAAAGTTGGAAAACGTGAAAAATGGGTGAAGTTATATATATATAGTAGTTATAACTTTTTTCCTTTGAGAGATTTTGTCGTAACAAAGGTCAAATCGCTTGGCGCCTCGTTCTCGGGATAATTAAGTCACAACGTGATTTGCAAGTTAGAAGCTTGTTTACAAGTTCGTTTTTGTCACAAATAGCATTTGCGTGACGGAAATCTTTTAGTTTGATACCGTCTGACGCGTAGAGCCTCTTACTACTGAACACGAAAAAGTCTCGAAAGAGACATTTTTCTCCTCTTTTCAAGGATTTCCGGTTCTCGAGAATGAATTAGGAAGATAATCTGATAAATTTGTCAAAGGTGATTCGAGGAATTGTTTTCAATTTTTTATTGCCTTTTCAACTGAGGCAGAAAGTATAAATGTGAGTGAGCGCTTCGAGAAAAGTCAGTAGTAAAGTTTCGCTGTGGTCAGACATTCAAATCTTTAAGAGAAAATTCGGATTTCCTATTGTACAATAATAATGCACGATTTACAATTTTTATTTTTTAATGTGCAATGTACAGTTTCCAATGTACACTATCGTAGAAAATTTTCCGAGCTACGAGTGCGAGTACTAATAAAAATCACTGTTGAAGAACCCCTAATAGAGATATTTTTAACCTCTTGAAGAGAATATACCACGTGAGAAGTTTAAAAAAAGTGAGAATTTTTCGAATTTGGCACCCCCATTTTAACTTGTAGCACGACCTAGGAGTGATTGCCGACTTAAACTCGACACAGATACGCTTGGACATTTTTTGTCATATCTTGGGAACCCGTTACGATTTTCAAAGTTTTATTGACTTAAATGCTTTGGAAGGAATGCTCAGATGTTCAGGAAAATTGTGGAAAAAACTGAAATTGGCAGGACGTAATCTGTGAAATCTTATCGTTAAGCCAATAAAACCTAAAAAATCTTGACGAGTTTCCGAGATGACTGGAAATGTCCAGAGGTACCTGCGTCGCCAGATACGCCAGATCGCAGATACGCTTGGAAATTTTTTGTCATATCTTGGGAACCCGTGAAGATTTTCAAAGTTTCATGGGCTTAAATTGAAGATAAGACTTCACAGATTACATCCTGCTAATTTCAGTTTTCTTGAACAATTTTCCTGAGCCACAGCACGAATTGAAGTTAAGGTATACAATCTGAGAAAATGCTCGGCGACTGAAACTTGGCGCAGATATGCTTGGACATTTTTAGTCATATCTCGGGAACCCATAATGATTTTTCAAGTTTTATTAGCTCAAATTGAAGATAAGACTTTAAGAACTGCGTGCTATAAATTTCAACTTTTTCCTACAATTTTCCTAAGACATGTCACGAGTTGAAGTTGAGGTACAAAATTCCAGAAATTCTTCCAATTTTTTTTCTTCTCACTTGGTATATTCTCTTCAAAAGTTCAAAAATATCTCTATTAAGGGTCATTCGACGGGGAATTTCATAAGCATTCCAAAAGCAAAAAAAAAAGTTTCTTGTTCCTTTTTTAAGTAGTAATCACGTTTCCAAGTCAACAGTGATATTTAATAGTACTCGCGCTAGTTGTACCCACAATTTCCGACGGTAGTGTACCATTTACAGTTTGGAATGTACAATAATTGTAAATTTTACAATTGTGCATCGCAAATTGAAAATCATACAATTATTGTTTAATGTATATTGTAAATTGTACAATTAGTGTAAATTAAAACCATGAGTTCAGCAATAATTATGTTTACTTAGTTTTTAATTCACGCGAGAAATTTTAATCTTAAAAAGTTTATTGTTAAAGAAAGTGCTTCATAAGCATCTTTCGAATCTAGGAATTCTGAGAAAACTCTTGACTCGAAATCGGTGCTCTATTGTGTCTCAGGCACTTCTGGGGTCAAAGTGTCACTTTTTAGTGTTCTTGTGAAAGTTGAAGAATATATCGACCCTGTCTCGAACCGTGCGTGTCGAGTGTGGCTTTGGATTTTTTTTAAATAGTTCACCGTACCAATATTCCAATAGAAGTCGACGCGAAATTTTATTTTATGCAATATTGCACAATGTATAATTAGTTGGGAATTGTAGATTGATTGAAAATAGTACATTTATTGACAATTTTATAAAATGTATTGTATAATTTATACAACTCAATAGTCTAAATTATTACCTGTTGAAATTTTACTGACAAAAATTGTTGAAAAAATGATCATTGTTTAAACAATTGGAGTATAAGTTCTGACATAAGAAAAAACTGAATAATGAGCGACATAGTGTGAAAGATTCGAAAACACTAGAATTTTTTCCACATTTTCTTATGAAAAGGCGCAATTGAATGATTATTAATTGTTTAAATAATTACAATTGAGAGAAAATCTTGTTTCAACAAATGAAAATTGTTTAAATGATTGGCAAATATCCTTAAAATATATATTTCTCCCAACATTCGTTAACTGAGTCATTGATTCCAGAAAATTATAACTTTTTACGATTTACAGGGACAAAAATTGTTTAAACAAAAGAAAATTGTTCACATAATTCACAAATATGTCAAACAAGAAATAGTACTCTTGAAATTCGTAAACTGTTTCATTTATCTCGAAAAACAATAACTTTATACGATTTACAGAGGAAAAAATTGTCTGAACAAATACTAATTGTTTAACAAATTAAAAAATTAGTTGAAGAATAATTGAAAGCTTGCCATTTATCGAATAAACATAATTCATGTTGAAAAAATTCCAAGAAATACAGTTTTTGCAGGAATTTGACATAAAACTTGTATTTTGCGGGTTTTTTTAAAATACAAATTTTTTTCAATACACGAAATACTACTTTCTACTGATACTCAGATCTTTACAGAAATTGTTTTAATACTTTATTATTCTTTTTAGCATTTCTCTCAGAATAGATCTAGAAAGTCACGGGTTTTTCCGAATTTTTTTCAACTTTTCAGATAAAGCAAAGAAATAATCAACGAAATTCAACAAAAATACTTGTTTAAACCGTTTCTTATTATTTAAAACAATATTCCCTTAGAATAATTCTAGAAAGTCGCAGTTTTTTCTAAAATTTTCCACTTTTTGTCCACTTTCCGTGATTGTTTGCATTTTTTTTCTCTCTAATGATTTTTATCATTTTTTCGTAACTAAAAAGCCAAACCAAAATAATTTTTTTTTAGAAAAAGCGCAACTCTTCAGCAATGATCTAAAATAAGATAGTTATAAACAATAATAAATTGTTTAAAAAATTAGGTTTGTTAACTTGCATTTCACCTCACCCCACTGAGTGAAAAGTGGAGAAAAAGTGAAAAAATTCAGAAAAAACCGCAGCTATCTAGCATTAATTATTATAAGATAGTTATCAACAATAGGAATTTGTTTAAACAATTATGTTTCCTAAATTAAACAATAAAAAATTTGTTTAAACAATTATGTTTCCTAAATTGCATAATTATTACAAAAGTCTAAGTGAAAAGTGCACTTAAAGTTGAAAATCTCAGCAAAAACTGCAACTTTCTGACATTATTCAAAGAGAATATTATTAAAACTAATAATAAATTGTTTAAACAATAATGTTTGTTAAAGTTCATTAATCATGACGTTACTATAATTGAAAAGTTGAGAGCATGTTGAAAAATTCAGAAGAAAACGCGACCTTCTAGCATTACTCTAAGAGCAGATAGTTATAAACAATAGTAATTTGTTTAAAAAATCATGTTTGTTAAATTGCATTAAGTATTACCTCGTTCTGAGTCAGAAATTAACAAAAAATGAAAAATTTCTGAAAAAAGTGCAACTATCTAGCATTACTATAGGAGAAGACGTTATAAATAATAATGATTTGTATAAACAATTGCGCTTGTTAAATTTCATTAACTATTACCACACTCTGAGTAAAAAGTAGACAAAAATTTGAAAATTTCAGAAAGAACTGCAACTTTATAACATTATTTAAAGAGAATATTATTAAAAATATTATTAAATTTTTGCACAATTATTTTTTTTAATTTTAATTAATTGTGACCTCACTCTAATTAAAAAGTGAACTAATAGGTGAAAATTTTAGAAAAAATTGCAACGTTCTAGCATTATTCTAAGAGAATATTATTACAAATATTAATAAATTGTTTAAACAATTTTTTTTCTAAATTTAATTGATTATTGCTTCGATTTAACTGAAAAGTTCTAAATAAGTTGCAAAATTCGGAAGAAACAGCGACTATCTATCATTGCTATAGGAAAAGATAGTTATGAACAATAATAATGTTTAAAAAAAATTGTTTTTGTTAAATTTCATTAATTATTGCCACACTCTAAGAAAAAAGATACACAAAGTTGAAAATTTCAGAAAAAACTGCAACTTTGTAACATTATTTAAAGAGAATATTATCAAAAATAAGAAGAAATTGTTTAAACAATTATTTTTGTTTACCCTAATTATTAGTTCTTCACTCTAATTGAAAAGTGGACGAAAAGTGGAAAATTTAAAAAAAACTGCAACTTTCTAGAATTATTATAAGAGAATATTATTACAAATCATTAATTGTTTAAACAATGCTTTATCTTAAATTTAATTGATGATTGCTTTGTTTTAATTGAAAAGTTGGAAACAAGTTGTAAAATTCGGAAAAAACGCGACTATTTGTCATTGATGTAGGAGAAGATAGTTATGAACAATAATTTGTTAAAAAAATTATATTTGTTAAATTTTAATAATTATTACCACACTCTAAGAAAAAAAGAGACAAAAAGTTGAAAATTTCAGAAAAAACTGCAACTTTGTAAAATTATTCAAATAGAATAATATTAAAAATAAAAACAACTGTTTTAAACAATTATGTTTGTTAACTCTAATTAATTATTACCTCACTTTAAATGGAAAGTGGACCAAAAGTGGAAATTTTTATAAAAAACTGAAACTTTCTACCATTATTCTAAAAGAATCCCTTATGAAAAAGAAGGGTAAGTCTTGGATGCAGTACCTTTTTTGCGGAAAAGTATTGAATTTCCAATACTTTTTCGCGAAAAAATTTTTGGTCCAGTACTTGCCAATATTTCTTTTCCACAAGGTATATTATTAAGAAGAATAATGCATTGTTTAAAAAATTACTCCTGTTAAATTGAATTGATTATTATTGGTTTTTTATGAAAATTTCAACTTTTCGTTCACTTTTCACTTGGAGTGAGTTAATATTTCATTCAATTTAGCAAAAATAATTGTTCAAACAAATTATTATTGCTTATAACTATGTTCTTCTATATTAATACTAGATAGTTGCGGTTTTTTCTGAAATTATTAACTTTTCATCCACTTTTTTATTAAATTAAAGTAATAATTAATTCAAGTCAACAAAAACAAGTTGTTAAACAATTTATTATTATTGTTAATAAATTCTCTTTGCTTAATGGTATAAAGATGCGTTTTTTTCGGAAATTTTTAACTGTTTGTCTATTTTTCACTTGGAGTGACTTAATAATTGATTAAATTTAGCAAAAATAATTGTTTAAACAAATTATTATTGTGAGGTAAGAATTAATGAGGTAAGAATTAGGAAAAGTGCTAGGAAGTTGCTGTTTTTTCTGAAATTTTTAACTTTGCTTTGCCCTTTTTAGTTATAAACAAATAATAAATAGACATTAGAGAGAATCATATTTTAAACAATCTCTTTCTCTTTTGTAAATATATTTTTTTGAAATAAAAGAGATATTTGTAAAATCGATATCTGACATTAATTCCCTTCTTACTAAAAACAACGTCAGAAACATTATTTACTACAAGTGGTAACAGAGTACCGGAAGCAATTTCCTCATTGCAGGTAGTGTACTTCCACCTACTTCTAATCATTCCATTATTTGTTTTTGTCTCTTGTGTGAGATAGTTTTTTCGTTTAAATTATTTTTTTTTAACATGGGGAAAAGAGCAAAAATAATTCACTTAAAAAATACAATACTATTTAAAAAATGATTGTTGTTGAGGTTCACTTATTATTTGTTTATAACTAAAAAGTCCAAGCAAAACTAAAGATTTCAGAAAAAAGCAACGTTCTAGCATTACTCTAAGAGAAGATAGTTATAAACAATGGTCAATTGTTTAAATAATTTCTGTTTGTTAACTTGCATTGATTATTACCTCAATGAGTGAAAAGTGTGTAAAAAGTTGAAAATTTCAGAAGAAACTGCAACTATCTAGCATTAATGAAGAAGAAAATAGTTGCAAACAATAATGATTTGTTTAAATAATTATTTTTACGGGATTGGATTAATTTTTAACTCACTCCAAGTGAAAAGTAGAATAATAGTTGAAAATTTCAGAAATAACCGCAACTTTCTAGCATTATTCAAATTGAATATTATTAACTCCAATAATAAATTGCTCAAACAAATAATGTTGTTAACTTTAATTAATTATTGGCCTCACTCTAACTGAAAATTGCACAAAACATGGCAAATTTTTGAAAAAACTGCAATTTTCTAGCATTATTTTAAGATAATAAATGAAAATAAATTGTTCAAAAATTATGTTTGTTAACACTAATTAACTATTACCTCACTTCAATTGCAAATTGGACAAAAAGTGGAAAATTTTTGAAAGAACCGCGACTTTCTAACTCTATTCTAAGAGAAAATTGCTAAAAACAATAATAAATTGTTTAAACAATTTATTTAAACATCTAATTATCAGTATAAAGTAGTATTTTATTTACTAGAAACAATTTGCATTTTAAAAAACAGCAAACAAATCAAAATTAGCGTCAAAAACTTGCAAAATCCAATTTTTCAGTTATGGGTTTTTTTTTGGGACCCTATAAAACAGACTTATGGGAGTGATATTCAAAAAGTAATATTTCACTCCTATTCTATGACTATTTGTGAAGAGAAGTGTTGAGTTTCGACTCGATTTAGCCAATATTATTTTTTTCTTATGGGAAATACGTATTAAACTTCATGGAGCTTACGTCACCTCTAAATATCATTAGAAAAAAAATGTATTTATTTTTTAGTGGATTCGAACAAATTTTCGGGCGATATGTACAAAAATTCAAGAAATAAAAATTTCCAATGCATTTTTGAACGTATTTCCCATAAGAAAAAAAGACATTTTCGTAAATTTTATACAGAAACGTCAATATTAGGTGAATTGAGTGGAAACTCAAAAATCCCGTTTAAAATTAGCCATAGAATACGAATCTAAAATTACTTTTCAAATATCACCCCCATAAGTCTGTTTTATCGGGTCCCAAAAAAACCCCATAAGTGAAAAATTGGGGTTTGCGAGTTTTTGGCGCTCATTATGATTTTTTTGTGGTTTTTTAAATAATAATTGTTTCTAATATATAAAATACTACTTGATGCTAATAATTTAATGCTTACATAAATTGTTTAAACAATTCATTATTATTTTTGGCAATTTTCTCTTAGAATAGATTTAAAAAGTCACGGTGTTTTCCAAATTTTTCAACTTATTTTCATCTTTTCAATTAGAGCGAGGCAATAATCAGTTATATTTAACAGAAATAATATTTTAAACAATTTATTATTATTTATTATATTATTATTTTAGAATAATGCTAGAAAGTTTCAGTTTTTTCTAAAATTTTCAACTTTTTGTCTCTTTTTTTCTTAGAGTGTAAATTTTGGTTGCAGATAATATAATTTTGCGGTTATTTATGGAAAGTTACCATATATACCTGTAAAATTACCATAAATGACCGAAAATTGTCATAAATTTCCGGAAATTTATGAAAATCTTTAAAAATGAATTTTGGGCACTCCATGGTAAGTTACCATATTTACCTGTAAAATTACGACAAATGACCGAAATTTTTCATAAATTTCCGGAAATTTATGGAAATTTAAAAAAATGAATTTTGGGAAAATTACCATATTTACCTATAAAATTACCGTAAATGACCGAAATTTTTCATCAATTTCCGTAAATTTAACAAAATTAATTTTTGGTAAGTTACCATATTTACCTGTAAAATTGCCATAAATGACCGAAATTTTTCATAAATTTCCGGAAATTTAAAAAAATGAATTTTGGGTAATCCATCGTAAGTTACCATATTTACCTGTAAAATTACCATAAATGACAGAAATTTTTCATAAATTTCCAGAAATTTATGGAAATTTTTTAAAATGAATTTTGGGTAAATTACCATATTTATCTGTAAAATTACCATAAATAACCGAAATTTTTCATAAATTTCCGGAAATTTTTAAAAATGAATTTTTGGTAAGTTACCATATTTACCTGTAAAATTACCATAAATGACCGAAATTTTTCATAAATTTATGGACATTTAAAAAAATGAATTTTGGGTAATTTATGGTAAGTTACAAATCACCTCGAAAATTACCATAAATTAGGTTAACATTAATTTCATGCTTCATTATACAAAATCTAATATGGACTGGAATCATTTCTATATTTCGAGAAATGTCTGAAATCATCCATTTGTTATAAAAAATATCGTATGCGTCAAGGGGGAGAGGCACGTTTTCTCCCCCTAGGTGCATAATATACTATTAACCAACACAATTTTTAAAACAAATCATTATTGTTCATAACTATCGTCTCCTACAGCAATTTCGAATTAACGATTCTGAATAAAATTTACAAAAACGTATTTTCTGATGGGAAATACGTGTTCTCGTACGTGTTAAACTTCATCTCTAAACCACCTCTAAATATCATTTTTTTTCAAAAGAAAAAAAATTGATTTATTTTTGTGTGGCTTCGAACAAATTTCCGAGCGATATGCATGAAAAATCGAGAAAAAAATTGGAACACCCTATTGCGCAGCCCCTAAATACAATTTTTTTTTAAAGGACCCTCATTTTATACTCTACAAGCTATTGAAGAAGCCAAACAATGAATTAGGCTTTGCGCAATTTTCATATTGTGTTCGTGATTTAACTTTGTAAGACGGAATTCAAATGAGTTCCAATTTAAATTGAGGGTAGCTTTGATAGCGCGGGACTAAAGAGAGGGAAACTAGGTAGGTGCCTTAAATCGCCGTCAGGGGCGTTCCAGCCAATGTCGCAGTGTCCCCCGTCCTTTCCAATAGCTCGGGTCGTGACTCTCCGTCCGCGTCCTCTCAAGAGGAATTGCCGTGTCACGTGGTGAATAACGGACCAATTTCGCGACCCTTGATTAATCTCCTAGCAATAAAAAATGTTCGATGGCACTATAAAGCAACAAAATTTACAAAAAATAGAAGCTAAAAGGTGTTCGATATAAGTATAATTCAAATTTCCCGCCAGGGGGCGACGCTAGAGGAAATTTCAAATTTTGTATGCATTTCCGTACAAAGAACTTTACAATCCACATTTTACTACCGTTTTGTGAAAATAGTGCATCGTACAATTTTACCAACAATGGTAAAATTACAATTTTATTGATAATTTTACAATTTTACAATTTTATTGAGGATTTTATTGCGAATAGTGAGAAAAGTGTTACAAAAGGGTACACGTCAGGAATATCAGAATCTACAAGTGGCGGTTCGATTTAAATTAAACTTGGTGAAATTATAGTGCTATGTGAGAAACATTTTCGGGCCAAAAGGATTTTTGAAAATTTTCAAAATTTTTGGAGTTATGTTATATTGAATTTTTGGATGGTATTTTTTGTAATTATCGACATTTATAGAACCCATAATTGGATTTTGACGAGACTTGGAGGTATACGAGATGAAATTATACATTTTCAAAATATGAAATTAAACTTTTTTTTTGAAATTTTGCACCCAAAAAAGGTTTGAAAAATTTGGATTGAATTTTCCGTGAAATACCGAACTCTTATTTTTTCTAATATTAATTAAAAAATTCCTTATAAAATCCTCTTTCATTAAAAAAAATTCTTGAAGACTCTTCTGGTTCCCCGGATATATCGTCATTTTAGTTCGATTTAAATTAAACTTGGTGAAATTATAGTGCTATGTGAGAAATATTTTCGGGCCAAAAGGATTTTTGAACATTTTCAAAATTTTTGGTGTTACGTTATATTGAATTTTTTTAATTTATTTTTTGTAATCATCGACATTTATACAACCCATAATTGGATTTTGATGAGACTTGGAGGTATACGAGATGAAATTATACATTTTCAAAGTAAGAAATTGAAAAAAAAAATTTTTTTTAATTTTGCACCCAAAAAAAAGGTTAAAAAATTTGAATTGCATTTTCCGCGAAATACCGAACTTTTATTTTTTTAAATAATTTTTTTCTGAAAAAAGATCTCCTTTCGCTCCGCTGGGAATCTAACCATAGAACTACTGATTTCCGGTCAGGTGCTTTCCCATTAAGCTACTAGAGAGATCGAGAGAAGAAACTTTTTTCAGAAAAAAATTATTTAAAATAATTTTTCTTTCATAGCTCCATCTAGTCTGAAAAGACGTTAAATATTTTCTGTTATTCTCTAATGATAATACAGATTCCTTGAAAAAATGTTATTTTTTTAATATTAATAAAAAAATTCCTTATAAAATCCCCTTTTATTAAAAAAAAGTCTTAAAGACACTTCTGGTTCCCCGGATATCGTGATTTTGGTTCGATTTAAATTAAACTTGGTTAAATTATAGTGCTATATGAGAAACATTTTTGGGCCAAAAGGATTTTTGAAAATTTTCAAAATTTGTGGAGTTACGTTATATTGAATTTTTTGAATTGATATTTTGTAATTATCGACATTTATAGAACCCATAATTGGATTTTGATGAGACTTGGAGGCATGCGAGATGAAATTATACATTTTCAAAATATGAAATTGAACAAACATTTTTTTGCAGTTTTGCACCCAACAAAAAGTTTAACAAATTTGAATTGAATTTTCCGTGAAATACTGAACTTTTATTTTTTTAATATTAATACAAAATTCTCATGAAATCCCCTTTAATTAAAAAGAAATTCTTGAAGACTCTTCTGGTTCCACGGATATCGTCATTTTAGTTTTATTGAAATTAAACTTGGTGAAATTATAGTGCTATGTGAAAAACATTCTCGGGCCAAAAGGATTTTTGAAAATTTTCAAAATTTTTGGATTATGTTATATTGAATTTTTGGATTGTATTTTTTGGAATTTTTGACATTTCTAGAACCCATAATTGGATTTTGATGAGACTTGGTGGTATACGAGATGAAATTATACGTTTTCAAAATATGAAATTGAAAAAAAAATTTGTTTTGAAATTTTTCACCCAAAAAAAGTTTAAAAAATTTGGATTGCATTTTGCGTGAAATACCGAACTTTCATTTTCCTAAATATTAATGAAAAAATTCCTTATAAAATCCGCAATTTTTGTTTTATCCTCTACAAAAAAATTTTGCTTGAAAGAAAATTGTTTACTTGTGATGATAATAGTTATAAAATAATTCTATTAAAAAATTCAATTAACAAACACAACATTATGGATTGTTCACTTGTAAATGTTATTTCAGCATTAAAATTACATACATTTATCGACAAAGTGATACTTGATCATAAAAATGTCTTCCGATATTATTTTTTAATTTTAGAAACAAAATATCTAAACAAATTTCTAATTTAAAGTCAGCAGAGAACAATTTGATCTCTTAATTGTCCTCAAATTGAGTTGCCAGTGTGATTTAAAATTAAGTGAAAAAAATTTCATTCAATATTATTTGTTAAGTTTATGAACATATTGTATAAATAATTACCAAGTGTGGAGATTCACAGTCATCACGAATTAATTTTGTCTTTTAATTGCCCTCAATTTATTTTGCCAGCTACATTTAGAATTTATTAAGGAAAATTTGTCATTTAATATAATTTGTTAACTTTATAAACAAATTGTATAAATAATTGACAAGGGTGGAGATTAAAGTCAACAGGAAGTATTTTTTGTCTTAATTGTCCTCAATTTTGCGTTGCCAGAGAGATTTAGAATTGAGTAAGTAAAATTTGTTGTTTAATAATGTTTGTTAAGTTTATAAACAAATTGTATAAATAATTACCAAGTGTGGAGATTCAAAGTGAACAAGAAGTAATTTTTTCTCCTAATTGTTCTCAATTTATGTTGCCAGCGAGATTTAGAATTTAGTCAGGAAAATTTGTCATTTAATATTATTTGTTAATTTTATAAACAAATCGCAAAAATAATTGCCAAGCGTGCGGACTCACAACCAACAAGAAGTAATTTTTTTCGTGGTAATTGTCCTCAATTTGCATTGCCAGTGAGATTTAGGATTTATTAAGGAAAATTTATCATGTAAGATCATTTGTTAATTTTATAAACAAACTGTATAAATAATTGCCAAGTGTGGTGATTCAATGTCAACAAGAAATAATTTTTTTCCTAATTGTCCTGAATTTATGTTGCTAGTGATAGCGGCGAAATGTTATGCTTGGAAATGTATACACTGACCATTTGTTTATATAATTTGTTTCTAAAATTAACAAATAATATCGAGAGACAATTTTTCGCATTTTTTTACGATCAAGTATCAATTTGTCGATAAAAGTAAGTAATTTTAATGCCGACATGTACTTTACATATGAAAAAAACATAATGTTCAATGTTTGTTAATAGTATTTGTTTATAAGAATTATCATGACAAGTAAACAAGTTTTTTTCATTATATGCACTCCTAAGTATTAAATCAAAGCCAGTTCTACTTTTAATCAAAATAGATGAAATACTTTCCAAAAGAGGCGAAATTTCTACAAAAAAGTTATTTCTCAACCTAATATATAAATTTACAACCAAAAAAGATGAATTTCCAACGAAAAATGTAATCGTTGATTTTTGAATCCAAAAAGATATTAATTTTTTATGAAAAACAGTGGAATTCATACAAAAATTAATTTTCAACAAAATAGTTGCATTTTTCAACCAAAGAGATGAATTTCTGACCAAACAAGTGAATTTTTAACAAAGTTTTCTAATAAAGTAGTTCAATTTTCAAAAAAAAAAAAAAATGAAATCGTCACGAAAAATATAATAGTTAAATGACAAGTAAAAAATATGTCAATTTTAAGTCAAAAATAGTTGAATTCATCCTAAAAGACAAATTTTCAATCAAAAAAAGATTTTTCAGTCCAGAAAAAAATGATTCATTTTTAAGTTTCTTTGTTTTTTTTTTGCTTTAAGGATATATAAATATAATTTTCCTAGGTTTCTCGAGAAAATTCAAAAAGATTTTTTTAGATTTCAGATACGTCGAAACAGTATTTAGAAAAATTAGAAATTTAGAAAAATTACAAAAAAAAGTTTAGGTATAATTTGAGTCAGTTTGAAAGATATTAAGGACTATTTCACGTTTGGAAAGAAAATAATATAAATTATAAATATATTTTAAAATGACTCGAATTATTCCTAAAATTGTTTCAAAATCTTTCGAATTCGTTTTTGAGAATTTTAGAAATCTTTTGTAATGTTTTAAAATCGTGTTAAAAATATTCTCAAAATTATTATTTCTTTAATCTTGAGAAAAATTTATCATTAATTTGAAACCTTTCGAAATCTTTTAAAAACTTTAAAATTCTATTTCGAAATCATCAAAATTCTACTTTTCGTTTTAATTTTTTTTTAACTATTTTCAAAGTGTTAATAATTTTTGAAATTAAAAAAAAACTTCTAAAAGTCTGAAAACAATTTGAATTTTCTCTAAAGTTATGAAAAAATTCCGCAAAATTAAAAAAGCCTAAAAATCTTCCAGGTTTTTGAATGTTTTGAAATCTTTTTAAATATTTCCCACAAATAGATTTGGTGAAATAAAAAATTCAATTCAAAAAAATTCAAGGGCAATTCGCCCTGAATTCTTATTAATTTATCCTGAATTCTTATTAATTTATCCTGAATTCTTATTACTTTATCCTGAATTCTTTTAAATTCTTCTAAATTCACAGAATTCTACTCAATTCAATGGATTTAAAAAAAGTTTTTGTTTAATTCATCTTGAAGTATTTGAAACTCACCTTAAATTCTTAGGAATTTCATCAAATTCTTCAAAATTCCCTTTAATTTTTCTAAATTTATTTCAAGTTTGCTCAATTCAATGCACTTTTTCATATTTTTGAATTGTTTTGAATTCACTTAATTTTTTTTCAAATTTATTGTTATTTTTCATGAATTTAATCGAATTGTTCTCGTTTCCCTTGATTTGCTCTAAATTCTCTCAAATTTCACTGAAATAAATGGATTTTTTCGATTTTAACAAATTTGTCTAATTCATTTGAATTCTTTTGAATTTAACTTGGATTGGTTTGTATTGACTAGTCACTTCTATTGATTCGAAATTGTAGACTTTCAAAGATTTGAAGAGATTTGACTTTTTTTTTGAATTCACACTGAATTCTTTTATATTTTTTGAAATTCTCTTGAGTTTCTTAAATTTATTTGAATTCTTCTAAATTCACTCAATTCTGTTTAGTTCAATGGATTTTTTAATCATTTTAAAATTAACCTCACCTCAAATTTTTAGGCATTTTATCAAATTCTTTTTAATTTTTCTAAACTCATTTCAAACTTACTCAGTTCAATGCATTTTTTCCTATTTTGAATTGTTTTGAAATCACTTGATTGCTTTTCAAATTTATTTTTATTTTTTATGAATTTGATCGAGTTCTTCTCGTTTCCCTTGATTTGCTCTAAATTCTCTCAAATTTCACTGAAATAAATGGATTTTTTTCGATTTTAACAAATTTGTCTAATTCATTTGAATTCTTTTGAATTTAACTTGCATTGGTTTGTATTGACTAGTCACTTCTTTGGTTCGAAATTAGTAGAGTTTCAAAGATTTGATTTTTTGTTGAGTTCACACTGAATTCTTTAATATTTTTTGAAATTCTCTTAAATTTCTTAAATTTATTTGAATTCTTCTAAAAACACTCAATTCTGTTTAGTTCAATGGATTAAAAAAATTTTTTTAAAGTTTTTATTGAATTAATCCTAAATTCTTTTAACCTCGCCTCGAATTCTTAGGCATTTTATCAAATTCTTTAAAATTCTTTTTACTTTTTCTAAACTCATTTCAAACTTACTCAGTTCAATGCATTTTTTCATATTTTTGAATTGTTTTGAATTCACTTGATTGTTTTTCAAATTAGTTTTATTCTTTATAAATTTAATCGAATTCTTCTCTTTTCCCTTAAATTGCTCTAAATACACTCAAATTTGACTTAAATAAATGGATTTTTTCAATTTTTTTCCGATTCATTTTAATTCGTTTAAATTTAACTTGAATTTGTTCGTAGTCATTAGTCACTTCTTTGATTAGAAATTAGTAGTGTTTGAAAGATTTGAATTTTGTTTCAATTCACCCTGAATTCTTTGAAATTCTCTTGAATTTTTTTAATTTACTTGAACTCTTCTGAGTTCACTTAATTCTATTTAGTTCAATGGATTTTTTATTTTTTGAAATTTTTATTTAATTGATCCTAAATTCTTTTAACCTCACCTTAAATTCTTAGGCATTTCATCAAATTCTTTTGAATTCCCTTGAATTTTTCTAAACTTGTTTTAAACTTACTGAATTCAATGAAGTTTTTTCATGTTTTCAAATTGTTTTCAATTCATTTGAATTTTGTCAAGTTCGCCTTGAATTTTTCTGAATTTCATCGAATTCTTTCATCGAATCGTTTACCTTAAATTCATTCCAATTATACGGAAATCAATGGATTTTTTTTTATTTTAGACATTTTTTCCAATTCATTTGAATTCTTTTGAATTTAATTTGAATTCTTTTTAAGACTTAAGAATTTATCCTGAATTTTTCACCCTTGGAGCGCGAAAAAAATACCCCCAGAGCTTTATTCAACATGGATGAAAAACAGTGGAATTCATACAAAAATTAATTTTCAACAAAATAGTTACATTTTTCAACCAAAGAGATGAATTTCTACCCAAACAAGTGAATGTCTAACAAAGTTTTTTAATAAAGTAGTTCAATTTTCAACCAAAAAAGATGAAATCGCCACGAAAAATATAATAGTTAAATTACAACTAAAAAATATGTTAATTTTAAGCCAAAAAGAGTTGAATTCATCCTAGAAGACAAATTTTCAACAAAATAGTTGAATTCTTAACCAGAAAAACTTTTCAATTTTAAACCAAACAGTTGCAATTTTATTTAAAAATATGGATTTCCTACCAGAAGACAGGAATTTTCAAATAAAAAAGACAAATTTTCAATAAAAAAAAGACTACTGAATTCAATGAAGTTTTTTCATATTTTCAAATTGTTTTCAATTCATTTGAATTTTGTAAAATTCACCTTGCATTTTTCTGAATCTCATTGAATTTTTTCATCGAATCGTTTGCCTTAAATTCATTCCAATTATACGGAAATCAATGGAATTTTTTTGATTTTTAACATTCTTCCAATTCATTTGAATTCTTTTGAATTTAATTTGAATTCTTTTTAAGTCTTAAGAATTTATCCTGAATTTTTCACCCTTGAGGCAGAAAAAAATACCCTATGAGCTTTATTCAACAACAATAAGTGAGATTTTCGAGAATTTTCGTGAAAAAAAATCTTTTTGTGTGTATCACTTGCTTGGGAGATTTTTTGACAAAGTTTGATAAAAATGTCAGCATTTTTTTTAATTTTATGGTTGTTTATCGTAAACTTTGGCAAAGCTGCAAAGCCACTAAAACTTATCCGATAACAAGGAGTGCGGAGGAGGTGATGGAGGGTGTTGGGGGGGGGGGGGGGGGGG
>CAKNYM010049162.1:167566-192218 GCA_932195095.1 Andricus curvator
ATCTTTTTGGTTGAAAATTTATGTATTTTGTTAAGAATTAATATTTTTTGGTAGAATATTAATCTTTTTGGTTCATAATTCATTTCTTTGCTTGAAATTCTTTTTTTTTATTGAAAATTATTATTTTTTAACAGAAAATTTAACTATTTCATATTTGGTTAAACATTACTCTGCTGCAGTTGAAAATTCAACTATTTGTTTGAAAAATTCCCTATTTTGTTCAAACTTTGTATTTTGTAGAAGAATATTAATCTTCCTGGTGAGCAATTCACTTCTTTTTTGATTTAAAATTCCATGAAAAATAAAAAAATTTGGTTGAAAATTCATGTATTTTGTTATAAATTATTCTTTTTTGGTAGAAAATGCATTTGGTTGGTTGGAATTTTATTTCTTTGGTTGAAAATTAGTTCTTTTATTGGAAATTAATTTTTTTAACTACGAATTTTATTATTCCATTTTTCCTCGAAATTTTTTTTTAAGGATATTTAATTTTTTGGTTGAAAATTCATTTATTTGGTTGGAGATTTAACTATTCCGTTAAAAATTTATTTTATTTGGTTAAAAACGTACTTCTCTAATTTAAAATTAAACTATTGTATTTCTGGTTCAAAATTTATGTTTTTTAGTAGAAACTTTATCTATTCAGTTGAAAATTTGTATTTTTTTAGTAGAAAATTCATCTTTTGGGTTTAAAATTCAACTATTTGTTTAAAAATTCATTTTTTTATTGAAGATACATCATTTCAGTTAAAAGTCCATTTCTTTGGTTGAAAATTCCATTTTCGTCATAAAATTGATCTTTTTCAATTAAAAATTCACTAATTTCTTGGAAAAATCGTCCTTTTTAGCCAAAATTCAACTTTTTTTTCAAAAATTCGTCTTTATGACTTGAAAACTTAACATTTTGGATGAGATTTTTTTCATTATTGATTGAAAAATCTTTGTTGCTTTAAAATTCCACTCTTTTCTTGAAAATTCGTATTTTTGGGTTTAATTTGACAGTTTTTTTATTGAAAATTAAAATATTTTTCAGTGGAAATATCAACTATTATACTTTTTTGTTGAGAATTGATTTTTTGTTATCAAAGATTTTATCAGATTAGTTGAAAATTCAACTATTTTGTTGAAAATTCCCTCCTTCTTGGTTGAAAATTAATTATTTTAACTAAAAATGTAATAACAAAATTTTACATTAATAAATCATTAATTTTTGTCAGTTCTATTATGCACACAAATGTGACATTCTTTGTCACTGCCCTTCAACTGAAAATCAATTCTGAATAATCTGTGTGAATTTGGCAACATTCCTTCCTTCGAGTTTTTCAAATTACCCAATCGGCGTTGAGGAAAAGCGACAACAATGCTCTCAAGATTTTCCTGACACACCTATTTTTTAGAGAAAGATATTGTCCGATTCATTAAAACTTCCTGTAATTTAATTTTCTTATTTCCTGAGAATCAGAAGTGGTTTGTATCATTGAAATAATAAATTCACTTAATATTTTACGTGCAGGCCTTCTTTCTCTAAGTACACTTTTATCGATACAATTCTTTCGAATATATCCGGATGGGCCACAAGCCAAAAATTTATTTACTCAAAAGTCACCGCGGCGTGTAAAATTCCGCAGTTGGCCCATTTACTCAAACACAAAATAAATATGAACTAAATTGGATTTTTTTAAATTATAAAAGGTCAATCTTAGCTTTTCCACAAAAATAAATAGACACTAATGTAAATTCACTTTGAAATTTCCTTCAATATTATGTAATTTTTCCTCTTTATTTTCTTTTTGGATTATTTATTGAACCTGGAGTCGCGCAGGAGTTGTGAGCAATTTTTTTTCTTTTATCAAGTAATACTGTAAGCTCGACTGTGAGCTTTTTATCTAAAAGCGTATTTTCAACTCCTAACGCTTAATTTATTAACCTTAAAGCTTTCCTTGTTGCTGATAATACAGCTCCTAATAAGGAAATACTCATTTTCTTTATAAAAAAAATTAAATTAGCTTTCTGGAATGATGCTAAATTGGAGGATCAGGAATTATACGTACAAATTACAATTTATAATATGCAATGTACAATGTTTAATATAAAATGTACGATATATAAATTATAATGTAAATATACAGTAGACAATTTACAATGTATAATATGCAATTTACAGTGCATAATGTACAATATTCAATATAGAACAACATGGAACATACAATCCACAATGTCCCATATACAATAAACAATAAAAATGTACGATTGTATCAATATTGCACAATATACAATTGTTCATTATGCATAAAATAATTGTAACATACAAAATACAGTGTACAGTTTACAATGCAAAATTGTAAAAATATGAAACGGAAGACAACTAAAAGTTAATTCCCAATTAAAAAACTTAGTCTTTAGTGTAGAACATTTTATGCTAATTGTTTTCAAGAATGACTTGTTCCTTAAAAAGCACATTTACGTTCTCAGGCGATAATAGTGAAGGTTGTTAGTAAGAAAATGATCAATGGTTGGCGTCCTCGTTTCGCTGACTTGCGGAATTTATATTTCACCCTACAGTGAACACAAACTGATGTTTTCCCTTCAAACTTTTACATGATATTGCAATTATAATGAGCAATTATACTTTTAATTTGCTCAAATTCAATTTTAAATTCTACAGTTTTTACCGGAATAGACACTGTGATTTTTATAATGAAATGCACACTCTATTCTCTACAATTTTCAATAAACAACAGATATATTGTACAACTTTAAACTAATTTTTCGTAGAATTGAGTTTCCGTTTGCCGACAAAAGTCAGTAAATATCGGTCACAGAAATCTGCAAGTAAAATAAACCCCAGCTACCAATTTTCATCGTAAGAAAAAGTATTTTCCAGCACATTTCACAGTTTTATCCCATAAAAAAAGGCAATTTGTGAGTTCTACATTCTATGATTGCATATTGATTGCATACTTGATGGCATACATTCTATTGCATACTACATAGTTACATTGCTCTTGGGAAATTTATTCTTTCATGAAATTTCGGAAAATATTTATTGCCTCTTTTTGGATCAATATTAGGGTTAATAGTGATTCGATAATTATAAGGGCAGACTATTCTATTATATTTACAAATAGAAATGTTTGTCGAAAGCTTGGACTATCGATCTGTAGTTGCCTTCTCTCAAGAATAATGACGTCCTTTAGATTTCAAAGCAGGATTATGCAAACCTTCCTTATCAGATTTTATAAATATCTCCGAGTTCGTCAAAGGGACGAGAAATGCACTGTTAGTTGTAGATTCTTCAATTGCCAAGGATTTTGAATGACTTAGCAATCCAGGTCAGGAATTGCCAGAAACTTTTGATGAGTTGAAGGGAATTCCAGGAGTACCAGGAAAAGTTTTTTGAGATGGGTTTTTCATTAAAATTCTTTATTTATCCTTTTTATTCCTCTAATAAAATTATAGGGACTTTTTAGGGACGTAGTCAAAAGTCTCTCAAGTGTTGAAGTGCTCGGAGAAATTCTCACGAGCATGAGAATATGCTCGACCTTTATGTGATTTGAGAATTTAATGAGCATTCATGAGCATTTTGAATTAGGATTTAAAAAATCGTGTTTTCTAACTTTATTAATAATAATTACATCATTTAAATTTCGCGGGAAAATGTATCGCTTCAAATTGGAAAGGGCGCTAAATTTAAATGATAGAAGGAGTCAAAGTAATGGAAAACTTATTATTCTCATTAATCAGTGCCTTATTCAGGGTTGCTACAATATCCCAATTTTTAAATTCTTCTAACTATAAAACCAACCATATGCCTAGAAGAATAATAATGTTGATGCAAACAAATTTTTGGTTCTAAATATATTTTAAACACTTTTAAAGTGTATTATGAATCTTCAACCAAAACAATAAATTTTTAACCAAATAATTAGTTGAATTTTCAACCCAAATGATTAATTTTCTACCAAAAAAGACTCATTTCCAACAAAGTACATGAATTTTCATCTAAAAAAGATCAATTTTCAACCAACAATGGAATAGTTAAAATTTTGGAAAAATAAATGTTCAGCAAAAAAAAAGAATTTTCAACAAAATAGCTTTTTTCATTAAAAAAAATATTTTGCAATCAAAAATAGAAGAATTAAATTTTCAGTTAAAACAGTCAATTTTCAACCAAAAAAATAAATTCGCAAAAAAATAATTCAATTTCAATTGAATTTTCTACCCAAAAAAATACAGTTTCAATAAAATATATAAATTTTCAGTTAAAAAAGATACATTTACAACCCAAAAATAGAATAGTTCAATTTGCAGTTAGAAAAGTAAATTTGAAACAAAAAAACGAATTTTCAACAAAAGTAATTAATTTTTAACTGAAAATATAAATTTTGAAGCAAAAACGGGATAGTTACATCTTCAATTCAAAAAACTAATTTTCCAATAAGAATAAACGTATGTTCAACCAGAGAAATTCATTTTTAAGCACAATGATGAAGTCTCAATCAAAAATATGAATTTTTGACCAAATAGTGGAATTTTCAACCCAAAAGATGAATTTTCTATCAACAAAAAAAAGAATTTTCAACTGAAGAAATGAATTTTTTTACGAAAAAGATTACATTTCTACCAAAGAAAGGTAAATTTTCAACAAAAAATGGAATAGTTAAAGTGAATTTTTAATTAAATTGATGAATCTTCAACTAAAAAATTTAATTTTTGCCTAACTAAATGAGTTTTCAACTTAAAAGATAAATTTTCTACCAAAAATAAAATGGTTAAATTTTCAGTTAGTAAAATAAATTTTCAGCCAAAAAATAAATGAATTTTCAACAAAATAGTTAAATTTTCAACCAAAGAAATGAATTTTTCACCAAAAAGATCAAGTATCAACTAATGGGAGTACTCTTCTACCAAAAAAGACAGATTTTAAACGAATAGTTGAATTTTCACCTAAAACAGATAAATTTTCAACTCAAAATAGAATAGTTAAATTTTCAGTAAAAAAATGAATTTTCAACAAAATTAAAGTAAATTTTCAACGAAATAGTATAATTTCACCCAAAATGATTAAAATATTAAAAAAGATAAATTTTCGATTAAAAATGGAATAGTTACATTTTCAAATTAGAAAATTATTTCTAAATAAAAAAAAAATAATTTTCAAACAAAAAAATCAATTTTCAACCAATAAGATGAATTTTCTACTAGAATAGATGAATTTTTAACAAAGTACATGAATTTTGAACCAAATATTTGAATTTTTAAATGAATTTTCAACTAAAAAGATGAATTAGTCAACAAGAAGATTAAATATTCGCCCAAAAAATTGAAATTTTCAATAAAATACAGGAATTTTAAGCCAAATATTTGAATTTTCAACTTAAGAAGATAAATTTTGAACCAAACATGTACGGGTCAAATATTGAGATAAAACAATTAACTTTCAACTAGAAAACATAATTTTCAACAAAATAATTAAATTTTTAATAAAAAAAAGAAGGTTTTTCGACTAAAATGATGAATCATCAACCAAATAAATGAATTTTTTACAAAGTAGTTCCACTTTCAACTAATTAGTTGAATTTTCTATCAAAAAATATGAATTCTCAACGAAAAACGTGATATATTATATTTCAACCACAAAAAGGATTCTTAATGTCACAAAAATGATTTTAATTTTATACCAAAAATAGTTGAATTCAATAAAAAAAGATGAATTTTCAACAAAATAGTTTAAATCCTCAACCAAAACAGATTAATTTTCAACCAAATATTTTCGATTTTCAACCATAATAATAAAATTAATTTCAACTTTAATTTATCGAAAATTCCCTAACTCTTTCAGGTTTTCCCTGATATTTCCTGACTTTCTGGAATTACCTGACCTGTAGCCACTCTGTAATTTAAAAAAAGTAGATGTTTATTTCACTCTAAAATGTTTTTGTAAAAATATATATTTCATTCTCATTCTCTCATTTGCTGTTTCTGAGCCAAATTTGCCATAATTTTCTTAATGTTAATCTTAAAAATATAAAAATAGTCTTTTCTGCTTTTTAAAAAAATTTCCGATCCCTTTTGATGTTTTTGAGTTAAAATTGCCCCCACCGTCTCTTTTACACATACACACACACTTTCGTTTTGCTTTTCAGAAGTTTTTGAAAATTTCGTTCCTAATATTGATTGAATTCTCATTTTTAGGAATTTTTATCAAGTTTACGAGAGTATTGGAAAAATATAATAAATTGCCAAGAGGTTGCACGATATTAAATTCTTGCTCTGTTCTTGCAGATTGCTTTTCAAATTTATTGCATTTCCTTTCATTTTAACATTATGAACATTGTGGGAAATTGTAAACTGTAAACTGCTAATTGTAAATTGTAGATTATGAATTGTATAGTTTAATCTGTAAATTGTAAACTGTACATTTTGAATTATAAATGTTAAACTTCAAATTGCAAACAGCAAATTGCCAACAACAAATTTAAAATTGTTAATTGCAAGTTGCAAATTGCGAACTGTGAATTGTAAACGACAAATTGCAAATTGATAATTACAAACTGTAAATTTCGAATAGAAAATTGCAAATTTTAAAGTGTAAATTGCAACTACAAATTGTATATTACGCGTTGCAACCTGCCAACTGTAAACTAAAAACTGTGAATGTTATATTATAAATTGTACAGTGCATATTGAAAAATGAATTTTAGAACAACTCTATCGAATGAAAATTGACAGAAAGTGAAATTTACTCAAAAAGTGAACATTCTCGAAAAAGTGCGTCTTCCTGCAATGTGAGAAGAGTAGAAGGCGATCTACGAGCCTGAAAGGGGAGTGCATGTTCTAAATGAGCGATGCCAGGTTGAGGCTGACGGGAAATGACCAGGGCTGGTTTCACAAAGGCTGGTGGAAAGGTCAACATCGGCAGGACGAAGCGACAGATACTGATGAGGAGGAAGAGGAAGAAGAAGAAAATCAAGCAGAACAAGAAACCCGTGAACTGGCTCCTTGTGGTTCGATGAGTATGGGGGCTGACAGGGGTGAATGCCCCAGCCTCCAGGATGTTAGACTTCTTCATGACTTGGTCGAAGACCTTACCAGAGAACAGGAACAAGAAGATAAAGAAAACGCCAGGTGTCGTGTCGACCAGGTGAGAAAAAAGAATTATATATAATTGTTATGAATAAAATAATAAGATCCACTGCCGAACAAATTTAATTAAAAATATTGTTCAGAAGTACTATTTGAATAATTAAAATAAACGTAATTCCTTATTTAAAAAAATGAACATCACTTTAAGGAAACTGATAATCCACTCCTGGGTCTGATTCTTCCTTAAACAATTCTCGAATTTAATACAAATGTTTATACGATCGTGTTTGAAATTACATATATGTTCCCTATTCTGATACCTCTCTGACAAAGGAGCCTTTGTTGTCTGGGAAAGAGTGACAGAAGCTCATCCTAAGATAAAGTGTTTCTCGTCACCCAACACTACTTAGAATCTCTTGAAAAAAGCCGACACCTCTCTTCTATCTTTTTACCTTCACTGGTGGGAGGTAAAAAGCATTACATGCTCGTTGAACGAGTAACAGTTTCGCTCCTGCAGAGGGCTGTTCTTACTGGTCTACCATGCCTTTGTGCTGGCTGACTGCTCCCTCGCGCCTGAATGACCGAAACCCAAGCGGCTGTCCAGACGCTTGCGCAAGAACCCCTCTCTCGTTTCTCTCGCTCCCGCTCGTCAACCCCGCGAATCAATAAGCGCAGGTGAATTGTGCTACGACGAGGCGAGGACCGACGAAACTGTCACAAGCGCCAGGACGAAAAATTCCGAAACAGTGTTGATCTTAGGACTGAGTGGAGAAAAGTGCGCCCAGTTCTCATGGATGAGTGCAAAAAGACTGAAGGGATGACTGAAGAAGTGTTTAAAAGTAATAGTGTTAATGGTTAATGTTTTGTGATTAATGTTCAGTGGTTAATGAGTTGTGATAAGAAATAAGGGTTAGTGACTCAAAGTACTTCCTCGGAGAAGGTGCTCAGTAATCCAACGAACGCACAACCGACTTCTGCAGGGTCGGTCACCCCCATCAGGTGATGAGCTTTCGCGAATTGGAAATAGTACTCCAACCTACTTCCGATCAGTGTATTTTTATCATGTCAAGGGGGACACCTAGTTTATTTCGATTCCCCTAACTCAAAATATGAAGTATACTAACCAGAGGCGAGAAAAAAATATGAAGATCATAGAGACGCAGAGGTCCAGTTCCTCCAGCTGCAGATTCCGAGATGCGTTCGGAGTGCGCTGAGGAAGTTAGGTTGAAAGATACTCGATTGAGTTTCACGTCGAGGCATGGGGATTGATTTTTCCCTTTCTCTTTCTCCGTCGGGATGATTTGTTTGGGTTTCGCTGCCGCGAGGTGAAGCTCAAAGGAGTTCAGGATGCTCCACAGATTTTATCTCCAAGAAGCATTGCTTCTGGAAACGATTTCCGTATGGACTCTTCCGAAATCGAAAATTACGAAACTGCCATAAAGGGTCTGATCCGCTGTCTGAAAATCAACGAAACCTTTACCAAAGGTTTTCTTACAAGTGACTTTTAATAGTGCGGGTTTTCCTCCTTTTGTAAACATCAGGATTTTTTATATTGGAAGCATTATTTTGTGCCAAAGGTCAATTGGAATTGGAAATTTCCTTCGCGTCCATTTTGTGGAATTGTCCTGGCATCGCTTCGTTGTTAATAATAAACAATTATCGACCTCAGAATGCTGTTCTAGAAGGAACGATCATTAGGAAGTCGTTGAGACTGAGTTGAGAAAGTTACTTTACCTGAGACTGTTATCGTGTTCCATCCATTAATGGTTAATCACTATTTGATAATTTCTAATTGATAATTAATAATTTGTTTGTACCCTTTTATACCAACGTTTTTAAATGCACTTGTTCAGCACAAAACCCACATACAAAGTATCTATTGTTCTTGAAAGTAATTAATTCAAACACGCATAATTTTACATTAAGGTGGAGATATAGTCTTTCAAGTTTGTCTTTCCCAAGGAGGAACAGCTCAACTAAATGATAAAACCGTTCGATATTTCAGATATTTAAATCCTTTTTGGAGACTGCCCGAAATGAAATCTGATTTTACTTGTTTTATCGCACCTCTGTGAAATTTTAAACACCGTCAAGATTCAGCTGTTCAAAGAGAAGCTTTCGAAGACCCAGCCTCCGGGATCTTTGAAGGAAGAGATAGCCCTGAGGTCGGTGGAGGTAGCGCCGAAGACGATCGGTCATCTGCCACCACCAGTGATCATCCGGAGGAAGCAGATCCTGATTGCACCAGTTCGTCCTGAGCCAATAAAGTATGCACTAGGTAGAGGATTTGCGAACGTATTCAGGGACGAAGATCTCGAGTCCTCAGAGAGTCATGACTCATCAACCAGAAGCCGACACCGGCCTACGGAAACTATCTCTACACCATCGATAAGAGAAACTTGCTCTGAATCAGCTGAGAGGCCAAAGTGGAGACCATTGGTGAAGTCCTCGTCTTCTAACGGGACACCAAGGGTCTACGTTGAGAGCGACACGACCTGGTCCAGCTGCTCATATGATAGAGATAATAGTTTCTACGATAGGGATCACAGTCTCTATGATAAGAGGAGCCTAAGACAGCAGACAAGTGAGGACTCTTCCTCGAGACAAGAGGCTGGGGCTTCAGCAGTCTTCATCGACAGGATCAGCTTGTCTTCCTACTGTTTTCAAGAAAACGATTTCGCTTCTGAGGAAAGGGATATTTTGATAGAGAGCACGAGGTCTGCAACGAGTCTGCGCAGAAGCCGGCTTGCCAAATTTGGAGCCAGAAGGACAAACGGCTCTTTTGCTTCTTTGAAGGATCATTGCTTCGGTGGATCTTCACAGCAGTTCGATGTGGTCGAAAGGAGCCCAAGGAGGAACTTCTTCTCTCCGAAAGTTAGTTTCGAAAGCGATATAGTGTCCGAAGAACAAGAGGACGATTTCTTCGAGGACAAGCCAAGCACCTCCACAGCGTTGACCGTTCGGAAGAAGCTGGCTAGCTGGAGTAGGGAAGGCAAGGACCTTTTGGTCAAATCGGTCTCCTCGGCCAACACGCTAGCTCCAACGACGATGACGTGCATCAAGTCCCCTCGAGCGATGTCGGAGCATCTCCTGGGGCAACTAGAGGTCCCTGTTACACCGGTGGTCCTTGGGGCTTTGAAGGTTAAAGGAGGAAGCTTGAGAGATGGAGAAAAGGGGGAAAAAAGTTTTAACGAGACTCCGAGGCAGAGGTGGAGCAGCGTCAGGATCAAGGGAGGGAGCACCAAGAGCCTTCTCTTGGAGAATGGTGGACCCCAGACTGTTGCGGGCAAGGGACAAATCACTAAGGAGGTATTTATTTCTGGAATAATAGTTTTGAAATCTTGGAACACCTGTTCTCTTGAGAATCAATAAATCTCGTAATGTTTTTATTTATTGATGGTTAGGTAATATTCCCATATTCTGGTAAACAAATAACAGACGATCTGGAATAGAAAATCAGTGACCTGTATCGAATTTCCCAGTTGTTGTTTTCCCACTTTTTATTATTCGAGCAAGCTGGCATATTGGAATATAAAAAATCTTGAAAAACAAGCTTTATATTGTTTTCCCTTTTTTTATGGAAGTGTCTACGTGTACCGAAAAAATCCAGCTATACGTATCGAAATTTCGATACAAATAGCCACGGCCTTTTTATATATTTACTACTGACACCTGCAGACCAGTATACATACTTTTATTGACAAAAAAGTTGCCTCTAATGGAGCAAGATCCTTAAACCAACAAAGGGAATAGCAGTTTAAGATGATACAGAGAAATTAGGTCAGAATATTTACATCTCTTGATAATTGCAATTAATTGATCTCTCAAATTTTGATTTAAAAATCGACTGTTTTCGATGTAAGACATTATTTTCTATCAACGCCTTTTTAAGAACCTTCATTCACATGCCCTTAATATTGAACTTGATGGGAAAACTTTAAAAAAATTAATCGCCTTGAGCGACTCTGAAAACACTTAGAAAAAAAGATGCGTCAGAAATTTGTATCTCGGCTTTATACTTCCAGGCTCTTCTGAACATGAAAAATATAAGTCGAAATGAAAATCAAGTCGAGAGGAAAATATAGAAATGTAACTTGGTTTTTGAATTTGGAGCAGCTCTTGCAGCAAGAAATAGAACAGAATAACGGATCAATACTAATAACCCGTCTGACAACTTGGCTAAGGCATCGTGCACTTTTGCAGATCGTGTCAGGGTTTATGTTCCTTCGGAACAATCTTATCGGATCATCTATATAATACCTCTATTTCCCTTCATTTCTCAGTCTTTATTTTCTGACATTTAGGATTTAAACTAGAGCACCAACCGTGAAATTAGACTTCTCTGGTTAGATCATTATAAATAAAACAAGAACCTATAAGTTTGATCGATTGGAATCTATTAGAAATTAAAAGAGAAATCTGTTTGGACTGCTTTAGTTGATAACGTGTTCTATAAAGCGAGATTCACTGAACTATCCCCCTCATTAAGTTCATATTCTGCCAACAAGCTGAAATCACTTCGCTACTCACGAACATCGGTCGACTGCAGATCTCCTAATTTAGACTTAATTGGGTTAGAAGGGCAATTCTAATTAGGAATTTATAATGAAACTTCTGGTTGATCAAACATTGGGAAATGGAACTGTTTTATTGGAAGATGGGATACACGATTTTGAGGGGTGCAAAAATTTCATTTGGGGAATATCTTTGTAGGTCAAGAAATCAAATAGATGGATTTTTTGACGGGAAATATTCTGTGGATTGGGTATAACCATTTTTTAAAGAATTAAAAATTGTTTGAAAGATTTTGGATTACGTTATTGGTTAACAGTTGCTTTTTTCGTAAGAATGGTTAAAAGAAATGTAGAGTTATGATATGCTAGTTGGTAATGTTGAGGAAAAGTTAGGCGATATCAATAAACAATTAACAATTGTTCTTGACCATCAATTTTGTTTCGGTTTATAATGGTTTTGAAAATATTGAGAAATCTCCTAACGGATGTCCTTATTGTTTTCCTAGCGCAAGTCCTCATTTACGTTTAGGGGCATTATAGCTAGATCATTCTTTTAGAATTAAGCTTAGGATTGAAACATTAAGAAATAAATTAACAGATAACAAGTGTTTTTTCATAAGAATAGTTGGGAGAAATGTTGGGCAATCTTCGGGAATTTTAAGGAAAGGTTAGGTAATAACAATTAAATTAATAATTGTTCTTGTCTGTCAATTTTTTGTGGTTAAGAATGATTTGGAAATATTCGGAAATGTCCTAACGGATGTTCTCATTTATTCATAGGAACAACAAGTGTCTTTTCCTTTGGAATGGTTGAGAGAAATAAGAAGTAATCTTCGAAAATATTAAGGAAAGGTTAGACAATGTGAATTAAGAATTAATAATTACCAAAGAACAATTAACAATTATTTTTGACTGTCAATTGGTTTTTGGATTAGAGTTGTTTGGGAAATGTTGGGAAATATGCTAACGGATGTCCTAATTGTTTGCCTAATGGGTTTTCTCATTTCTTGATTGAAACATTGAGAATAGACCATCATTTAAGAATTAATAATGGTCCCTAGCTAACAAACGTTTTTTTCATTTAAAATAATTCTCTTTTACAAGTGTTTTTCTCTTAAAAATGGTTGGTAGAAATAGGAAATAATATTCGGGAATGTTGAAAAAATGTTCAGCAATATCAATTAATAATTTACATTTGAGGATTAACCATTGTTCTTAGTTATCGATTGTTCTTTGGTTAGAAATGGGTTTGGAAATGTAGGAAAATATCCTGAAGGATTTTCCCATTATTTTCCTCATGTATATCTTTATTTATTGATAGAAACATTGAAGATAGAGAATACTTTGCGAATTAAGAATGGTCCTTAGCTAGCAAGTTTTTTTTCTCAGAATGGTTTAAAGAAGTGTTAGGCAATCTTTGGGAATGTTAAGGAAAAGTTAGGTGACATCCCGCTTTTTGCCCTCATATCTTTTTGAGTATGTTTTGAACAATAACTGACAACTGTTCTAAAGGTCATGAATTATTGATGATCCTTCCCATTCAAAAAATGGTGAATATCCTATTCTTGAAGATTTAACCAATCAATATGATTGCAAGTTGATCCATTGATTACGAAATATAGGGCATAGATGCGAAGAGGTTGGACTCTCATATCGATCCCATACCGCCACTAAAATTAAGTGGATTGCTCCTTTGAAGCTGGCTATTTTGAATACATAAGCATACAAACTCGGATTTCCCTCCAATCATCTTCAGCCTAAATGAGGTCGTAATGTGGCTCACCGGGAGTTCCTTGTCTCGAGTGTGATGTATTTTGTTTTCAGAAGCAACTCCTACTCAGCAGGGTTTACCCAGCTAGTTAGGTTTTAGTAACTCTGCGTGCACTTTCATCGACTCTTCCCTCTTCGCTCATCATCGTGTTAGTGCTATTTTCAGAAGACCGAGGTACATTCTAAGAGCCTACTAACCCCGCCAAAAATGTCGGGCCCGCTGTGAATTCGCTACACTAATAAAAATTCTTGGGAAGACAAACAGATTATCTTTCGCGTGTAAATAAATCAGGAATTATAATGAAATGCCGAGTAAAATTATATTGAATCTTGTCCACCTATTCATTTGTCGCTTATTGAAGGTGGTGAAAGATCACTAAATTATGCAAGTACGCCCACGGTGATGAGACTCGGAAGCGTGTTTGAGGTTAAGCTGCTCGATATTTGAGCCGAACACACGCCTGGGCTATGCAAATATTAAGAGAGGATTAAGTTCCACTTTAAAGAGGATTCCTGATACTTTAAGTGGTTCTTGAGATGGATAAGGTAGTCAAAGTGATTCTTGGTATGTCAATAATCAAATTTCTGGGTTTGAAATACTCAATTTACAAGTGTAAACTACTGTACTCCCAAGTGTCAATAACTGTAGTTCCGGTCTGAATAATTGCATTCCGATGTATTAGTAACTACTTTTCTCTTTGTAGGCAAATTCCAGACTTCCTTATTCGCAAAATGGTTTATAATCAAGAAACATCTTGCAGACTTCAATGATCTGATAGTTGTTGAAAGTAATCATGTTTTACGACTCGTGGCACACGAATTCATGTTAATCTCTCGTTTATTGCTATAAGCAACACCCGAAATTTAATGCCAGGATGCATCTGAATACTCGAATGGGTGGTAAATCTGCCTGTGAGTTTATAATTACTCAGCAATTTGCAAACAAGCTTCAGGAAGCTTTCATTTATCGGTTTTTCTGTTTTTAGACTTTTTAAGGCTGTTGGGATTATTGCAAATTATTGAAATTTTTTGTCGGTTGATCTGTTTTTAGAATATGAGATTAGAAGACGATGAACGGATGATATCTCGAGATCAACTTCGGAACAAGTCAATATTTTTATTTCTTGTCCTATTTTTGCTTTTTATGGCCGACTGAACTCTTTACTAAAGGTACGAGTTGGCGGTGGATGTATACTTCAGAGTTTACCAGATCGTGTCAAGCGTGCTTGAAATTTAATTATTTCAAGGCTTTTTCTACTTTACTCTCTATTTGAAATAATTGCGTTTAGCGTTAATTAAATAGGTTCCTTAGGGGCTTACAATTTTTTTACATTTTTAAAACACAAGAGCATACCATTCGTGGTATATATAGAAAATTTCTTTGATGTTTAAAAACTCTCTGAGGAGTAGACTATATAAAGGAATTCCAAAGGTTGGAAGACATTCCACTATTTTCAATAAGTTTCCCCGGCATTTAATAAAGTTCCATGACTAAATAATATCAAAGGATGCAAAACTGAATTTATGAAGAACTGAAGAAGAAATTGAAAAATAATTAAATTGTTTAAGTTATTGAAATTACCAAGAATATTTTCAAAATTTGTTGATGAAAACATGTTTTTCTGTTTTAATTCAAAATTTGAAGAGTAAAAATGATGCTATTGTGGTAAGAGCTGAAAATAGCAAACCAATATCGAGTCCGTAGAATCGACAGGTGATATTCTATGAACATGTTTCTCGAAATTTACATGATAATACGATTTATCGGATCTATATTGATATCTGTGTCAGCATGGATCCTGACATTTCCCCTGAGCCCTTCTGAAAATGGAAACTGCAGACTCAGTTCCAAATTTAGAATCAATAGTGAATTAATTAAAGTTGAAACCTGAGTATCCCTTTATAGGTTTCGATTAATCTTAATTTTTAACATCAACTTAAATTTAATTTCAATTTGAAATTGTAAACAATAAATAAAATAATTAGGGAATATAAAAATTGGAAGAAAAAGGGTGAAGATAACAACGAGTATAGTTGTCAGACTCACATAATCGATGACATAATCGACAAAAAGTAACTTCATTGTAATAATTAACTAATTAAAGAATGAATAAATTAAAGAGGTCTTTATGGATTTTCGGTTTGAATAGACAGCGTATGTTTTATTCAGAGTTCACTGATTAATCAGCCGAATTTCTAGCAGCAAGTTTTGAAAGAATTATTAGTATTATTAACTAATATTACTGATTCACTGATTAATCAGTTGAAGCTATTATTGATTCCATTCTGTGAAAATTACGAATTTATGAGTGGGTATTACTGAATTATCAGTGAAAATAATTTATTTATAAGTGAAAATCTTTCAATTTGTCAGTGAAAAATTTTGATTGTACAATGGTAATTACTGATTTATCAGTGACAATTAGTGATTGTTTTGTGAAAACCACTGACTTATTAGCAAGAATCACTTTTTTGTTAGCAAGTATGACTGACTTCAATGAAAATTGCTTTTTAATCAGTGAAAATCACTTGTTTATGAGTAGATATTATTGATGTATCAGTGAAATTGACTGATTAATTAGTAGATATTTCTAACTGATCAGTTGAAACCACTGATTTGTCAGAGGAATTTTTTGATTACACAGTGTTAATTACTGAGTTATACGTAAAAATTAGTGATTCATCAGTGACAACCTCTTTTTTATCAGTAACAATTATTAACTTATTAGTGAAGGATCATAATTCATGAGAAAAAACAATCACTGATTTATCAGTGGAGAATAGTGATTTATTAGTGGAAAGAAATTAGACACTGATCAGTGAAATTAACATTTTTGCGTTAAAATGACTTGCTTTTATCAGAAAAATGATACTCGCTCATCAAAAGTTATCATCCGATATTTTTCATTAATTTGATAAACAAATTATATAAACAAGTGCCTAGTGTGGATATTTGAAAGCTGAAAGAAAACTTTCTTTTTCTTAATTTTTCTCAAAGTATGTCGACACCGACGTTCACTCATGAAAAATTGTCATCTGATATTTTTTAAACAATTTTATAAATAATTACACAAACAAATGCACAGTGTAGACATTCGAAGACAGAAAGACATCGTTTTTTACCTTAATTTTTCTCAAATTATGTCCTCAGTGATATCTAATGACGATAATTTGTAATCCGATATTTTTCATTATTTTTATAAATGAATTATATAAAAAAATGCCCTTTATGGACATTTGAAGACAAAAAGAAATATTTTTCCTCCTAATTTTTTCTAAACTATGTCGCCAATCATGTTTATTCTTGATATTTTGTTCTCCGATATTTTGTATTAATTGATTATTGGACGTTAAATGGGATTTTGAATTTGATTTTAATCTAATTTTAAATTCTTCAATTTCAATTTTTTATTAATTTTCTAGACGATATTGCTTTTTTTTACATTCTCATTCTAATGAGAAGGTATTGGTTTTATGTAAAATTTGACATAGTCGGTTTTCATCAAATCTCCACGTTTTGAGACCCCCTGAGCCAGAAAAAACGGTTTTTACCAAGGTGTCTGTCTGTCTGTAGTCTGTCTGTCTGTCTGTCTGTCAGTCTGTCTGTCTGTCTGTCTGTCTGTAGCCACGATAACTTTCGAAAAAATGATCAGATTTGATTGAGCTTTGGCACACTTTTTTATGGCCGAAAAATAGAGAACGAGTTCGTTAACCAGCTATTTTGGATGAAAATTCAAAAAGTGAGCACATTTTGAAAATTTTTGAGACCACTTTTTTTGAAGATTTAAAAATTCTATGTATGGTTATTAGTAGTACGCAAACTGACGAACAAAATATTCTAATGACGTTTCGTGATAAAACAAAAATTACTGGAGTTATAGCATTTTCAAAATTCCAAAAAACAAACGAAAATGTACATTTTAAGCCGAAAAACGCACGATATGAAAAAAAGTCAAGAGGAGAAAAACGTTGCTTTTTGAACGTCCTATAATATTTTCATAACAACTTTCTGAATTTTTTGAAAAATAAAAAATTCAAATTTTTATCGCACAAAAAAATAATCAAAAATTCCATTTTGCTGTGAAACTATGCAAGATACGAGAAAAGATTATTCCACCAAAATTGTGCACCCAAAAAAGATCTACAAATTTCTTATCATTCACTTTTTGATATGACGCGTAGTTTTTGTTTTATTCGTAAAAAACAGCATTGAAAATAGAAAAATCAAATGCACAGAACCGAGCGTGGAACGCAAGGTTCAAATGATTTTCAAATCAAATATCGAGCGCGAAGCGCGAGTGTCTGGATGAGAATGTGTTCCTTAAGGTCGATAGAACCTTGAGTAAATGAAGTTCCTTTTCAGTCTAAAATAAAAACAAATTTAACAATCACTTAATATGTAGAGGTTTTGATAATTTTCTAATATTTGCAAACAAACTTTTTCTTTTCATCGAAGTCGAACACGAAGTTGAAAAATCTAGAGCAACCGAGCGTAAAGCGCGATGTAGATACGCCCGAGCGCGTAGCGCGAGGTGAATACATAATCGAGCGCGAAGCGCGAGATAAATATATGATCGAGCGCGAAGCGCGAGATCCAACAGTTGCGCGCCCTAGGCGCGCTCAAACTTGCGAGCGAAGCGAGCCGCGCGCGAAGCGCGCGATGAGAATGTGCCCGCGAAGCGGGCAGATTTTTTTTGCTTTAATTTCCACCTTAAAAATACTGCATCATACAAATTAAAAGAAACAAGGATTATTAAACATTAGTGGCAACATAATGTAAGAATAATTACGAAAAAAAGAATTTTTTTGCCTTTAAATGTCCACACTAAACATATGTTCGTAAAATTCGTTTATAATTAAATTAACATCATAAAACATTACTGACCATACAACTCAAGGAAAATTAAGCGAAAAAGTGTATTTTTTCTGCCTTTACAGTTTTACACATAACATAATCTCAGGAATAAAAATCACTGGCGACATAATTTAAAGAAAATTAGTCGAAAAAACGAATTTTTGGCGGCTTAAAACATCTACACTAGGTACTTGGTAACTCAATCTGTTTATAAAACTGATAAAAAATACTGGATCATAAACTTTCATCACTGGACATCACGAGTGAAATAGTTTAAGAAAAATTAGGAGGAAAAAACACTTTTTTCTTTCCTTAAATAGCCATTTTCACGGAAAAAAGTACTTTGCAAAGGAAGAATACATAATGTAGACTATTTGTTCATGTAATTTGTTTATAACAATTAACTCTACAGGTAAATGATTTTTATGCTTTTAAATACCCCCGTGCATTAAGTCCAGCGATTCTGAGCATAGGAAAAATTTTTTCATGTAAATAAAAAACTAGCTGTGAATTCGATCTCGAGTAAGCATTAGTTATTTTTTTTCAATAATAGACAAACGAAAGTCTTCATTTTGAACAATTTAAAAATAGAAATTTACAAAAAATACAAAATTAGAAAATAATACAAAAAAAATTTTAAATACAAAGACAAATCAGACAAATCAAATTTTGTATTCGAAATGATAATTTTTCGAGCTGGAAAAGGGAAGGGAAAAGTTTGTCGCACCCTATCCCTTTCGCAGCTTTATGATTTCTTTACAAAAATTGCCAGAATTATTCGATTTGAAAATTTGTGATCAAAAAGTCTTTTCTATTCATGCGACAACTTTGAATTATGTCGATGGAAAAAGTTTTTCTGTTTGAAACAGATGATTCAAATATTATAAATGAGCATAACTTCCTTAATCTTCAATAAAGTGTATTAATATTATAGATCAATCGATTTGTCTCAAATCAAGGAATATTTTCCGTTCTTGCATCAACTTTGAGTTATGTTAATGAAAAAAAGTTTTACTATAAAGATCGATTTTAAAAATATATAAATTATCATAACTTCCCTACTCTTTAATAAAATGTATCAATATTATAGGTCAATCGATTCGTCTCGAACCGAGGAATCTTTTATATCCGTGCATCAACTTTGAATTATGTTGAAGAAAAAAGTTTTACTATAAAAATCCGTATTTTCAAATATTATGCACTAGCATAGCTTCCTGACTCTTCAATTAAATGTAATAATATTATAGGTCAATCGATTCGACTCGAATCAACACATCTTCCTTGTTCCTGCAGCAACTTTGAATTAATTTAATGAAAAAAAGTTTTACTATAATAACCGATTTTCAAAATATATAAATGAGCATAACTTCCCTACTCTTCAATATAATATATTAATATTATAGGTCAATCGATTCACCTCGAACCAAGGAATCTTCTATATCCTTGCATCAACTTTGAATTATGCTAACGAAAAAAGTTTTACTAGAAAAAACCGACTTTTAGAATATTATTGAGTGCTAAAAAAATGCAATAAATATTGTTAGAAATCCTTCGATCAGTTTCAAGATATTAGTAGTGAAAATAAGCCCCGGAAATTTCATCAATTTATCTGCAACCGTTTTCAAGTGATCATGTTCACAAAAAAGTGTGACACAGACACAAACACAAAAACACACACACACACATCCGGACAATTGCTTAGAACATTGTACTAGACATTTTTAAATTGAGGAAGGTTTAATTAAATGAAACACATAAATCTCTTCAAAATATAATGTTGATTTAAAAAAATCCAAAATCGGTCAAGAATTTCCTTCTACAAGTTATTTTGATCCTCATTTTTCTATTTCATGCGACTGTGTGCCACCCAGGTCGTAATAATTTTTATAATATTATCACCTTATATGGCCAACGGCCATACCACGCTGAAAAACCCAGTTCTCGTCAGATCACTGAAGTTAAGCAGCGTTGGACGCGGTTAGTACTTGGATGGGTGACCATTCAAGAATACTGACATGAGTGCTGTTGGCACATCGTGGGTGTGGTGAGCCCACACTTGTAGTTATTTATAACTACAAGAAAAACCTAGAAACACTACACGAATCGGATAGTGTCACGCCTACCCTGAAAGGGAAATTGTTTAATGGTATATATATAGTAAAATGTTAAACCTTAAGTCAATCTTTTTTTATCTTTGTCAGTGTGAATTCACGTCTATCTTTTTCAACCCCCCTCTTCTCTATCTCATCCTATTCTTTATCCATTAACGTCAATTTTTTTTTATCTCTGTTAATGTAAATTCTCGCCTATCTTTATCAATCTCCTTTTCTGTATTTCATCCTAGACTACATCAACGAACGACTATCTATTTCTATCTCTTTGTCAATCTAAATTCACGGCTGTCTTTTTTAATCTCCTCTTCTCTATCTCACCCTATACTACATCTAGCAATGACTATCTTTTTCTATCTCTTTGTCAATTTAAATCCACGTCTGTCTTTTTCACTCCCCTTTTCTCTATCTGATCCTACCCTTTGCCCATTTACGTCAATCTTTCTCCATCTATGTTAATCTAAATTCCCGTCGATCTTTTTCAAACTACATCTATCATCGACTATCTTTTTCTATCTATTTGTCAATTTTAATTCACCGCTATCGTTTTCTAATCCCCTCTTCCGTATCTCATCCTATCCTTTGTCTATTTACGTCAATTTTTTCTATCTCTGTTAATATAAATTCTCGTCTATCTTTATCAATCCCCTCTTCTCTATCTCATCCTATCCTTTGTTTATCCACGTCAATCTTTTTCTATCTCTGTTAGCGTAAAGTCCAGTCTACTCTACTAATGACTATCTTCGTCTATCTCTTTGTCAATCTAAATTTACGCCTAGCTTTTTCAATCCTATATTCTCTATCTCATCCTATCCTTTATCTATCGTCGCCAACCTGAAGGTTTCGCCGCTAGGTGGCTAACGGTAAGAGTAATCAACAAGTGAAATCAGTCTTCGGGCCTATAAGTTGATGCCCAGCAAAATATTTTGCCAATTTCGACACAGTTGTCGACTTCTGGTACGTGGTCAACGTCAAATTAATTTTTTAAATAATTTCCCTAACTTTTCGGTGCATTTACAGAAGTTGAGGGATAGAAAATTATAATTGTCCTCGGTCAAGAGATGTAGAGAAAAAGATAGAAAATTATTGAGATTTGAAATAAGAAAAGATAGTGTCTTTCTACTTCCGGCAGGGTAAAGAAGAGAGAATTGAAAAAGATTTATGTAAATTTAAATTGAGAAAGAGATAGAAAAAGATAGTCGTTGATATACATGTAATATAGGATGAAAAAGAGGAGAGTCGATTGAAAAAGATAGATGGGAATTTAGATTAACAGAGATAGAAAAAGATTGACATTAATATATAAAGGATAGGATGAGATAGAGAAGAGGGGATTGAAAAATATAGATGTGACTTCAGATTGAAAAAGAGGTAAAAAAAGATAGAGTTTGATAGATGTATAACACTATGAAATAGGGCAGAAGAGATTGAAAAAGGTCGACGGAAATTTAGATTACCTGAGAGATAGAAAAACATTGACGTGGATAGATAAAGGATGGGATTTGATAGAGAAGAGGGTATTGAAAAAGATAGACGTGAATTTAGATTAACAATCAGATAGAAAAAGACAGACGTTGATAAACGTAGGATAGGCTGAGATAAAGAAGAGGAGATTAAGAAAAATGGACGGGTATTTAGATAGAGAGATAGAAATATATTGAAGTAGATAGATAAAGGAGAGGATGAGATTGAGATTGAGAAGATGAGATTAAAAAACACATACGAGAATTTAGATTGACGCAGTGATTAAAAAATATTGACGTGAATACATAAAGGAAAGGATGAGATAGAGAATAGGGTATTAAAAAAGAGAGACGTGAATTTAGAATAACAAAGAGGTGGAAAACGATAGATTTTGATAGATGTATGCTATGATAAAATAAGGCAGAAGAGATTGAAAAAGATAGACATGAATTTAGATTAACAAAGATATAGACGTTGATAGACGTAGGATAGGTTGAAATAAAGAAAACGACATTAAAAAAGATGGACGGGACTTAGATTCACAGAGAGATAGAAAAATATTGACGTAAATAAATAGAGGAAAGGATGAGATAGAGAAGAGGGTATTGAAAAAGATAGACGTTGATAGACGTAGGATATGATGAGATCAAGAAGTGGAGATTAAATAAGACAGACTGGAATTTAGAATTACAAAGATATAGAAAAAGATAAACGTTTATAGGCGTAGGATAGGCTGATATAAAGAAGATGAGATTGAAGAAGATGGAAGGGAATTGAGATTGACAGAGAGATAGAAAAATATTGACGTGGATGTATGAGGGAGAGGATGAGATAGAGAAGATGAGATTTAAAATGATAGACAGGGATTTAGGTTGACAGAGAGATAGAAAAATATTGACGTTGATAAATAAAGGAAAGGACGAGATAAAGAAGAGGGTATTAAAAAGGATAGACGTGAATTTAGATTAACAAAGAGATAGAAAAGACAGACAATGATAGATAGACTTAGGATACGATGACATGAAGAAAGAAGATTGAAAAACACAGACAGGAATTTGGAATGGTCATAAAGATAGAAAAATATTGACGTGTATAGTTAAAGGATTGGATACGATAAAAAAGACAGAAATTTAGATTCACAAAGCGGTAGAAAATATTGACGTGGATAGATGAAGGATAGGATGAGATAGAGAAGAGAGAAGAGAGGATTGAAAAAGAGAGACGTAGGATCGGATGAGATGAAGAAGAGGAGATTGAAAAAGATTGACTTAAATTTAAATTGAGAAATAGATAGAAGAAGATAAATGTTGATAGATGTATACTGCGATGAGATAGGGAAGAGGATAGAAGTGTATTTAAACTGACAAAGAGATAGAAAAATATTGAGATGGCTAAATAAAGGGAATGGCGAGATAGAGAAGAGGCTACTGAAAAAGATAGATGTAAATTCAGATTGAAAAATAGATGGAAACAGATAGTCATTGACATGTAGTATAGAATGAGATAGAGAAGAGGAGATTGAAAAAGATCGCCGGGAATTTAGATTAAAAGAGATAGAAAAAGATAGACGTTGATAGCCGTAGGATAGGATGAGATAGAGAGGAAGGCGTTGAAAAAGATGAACGTGAATTTAGTTTGACAAAGAGATAGAAAAAGATTGATCTGAATAGATAAAGGATGGGATGAGATAGAGAAGAGGGTATTGAAAAAAATAGACGTGAATTTAGATTGAAAAATAGATAGAAACTAGCTGTGAATTCGATCTCGAGTGTTTCCACTTTGTTTGTATTTATAATTATATGGTGCACATTTCACGAGCACTTTGCTTCCCGTTAGCAAATGTATTTGCTTCCTCATAGAGGAAGCATTAGTTATTTTTTTCAATAATAGACCAACCAAAGTCTTCATTTTGATCAATTTAAAAATAGAAATTTATAAAAAATACAAAATTACAAAATAATACAAACGGTTTTTTAAATACAAAGACAAATTAGACAAATCGAATTTTGTGTTCGAAATTATAATTTTTCGAGTTGGAAAAGGAAAGGGGAAAGTTCTGTCGCACCCTATCCCTTTCCCAGCTTTATGATTTCTTTGCAAAAATGGTCAGAATTATTCTATTCGAAAATTTATGATCAAAAAGTCCTTTCTATTCATGCGTCAACTTTGAATTGTGTCGATGAAAAAAGTTTATTGGTTTGAAACATATGATTTAAATATTATAAATGAGCATAAGTTCCTTAATCTTTAATAAAGTGTATTAATATTATAGATCAATCAATTTGCCTCGAATCAAGGAATGTTTTCCGTTCTTGCATCAATTTTGAATTATGTTAGTGAAAAAAGTTTCACTATAAAAAACCGTGTTTTTAAATATCATGCATTGTCATAGCTTCCTGACTCTTCAGTAAAATGTATGAATGTTATAGGTCAATCGATTCGTTTTGAATCAACACAACTTTTCTAGTCTTGCATCAATTTTGAATTATGTTAGTGAAAAAAGTTTTACTATAAAAAACCGTGTTTTCAAATATTACGTATTACCCTAGCTTCCTTACTCTTCAATAAAATGTATCAATATCATAGGTCAATCAATTCGACTTGAATCAACACAACTTTTCTATTCTCGCATCAACTTCAAATTATGAGAATGAGAAAGTTTTTACAAAAAAATCGATTTTAAAAATATATAAATTACCGTAACTTTCGTACACTTTGATAAAATGTATTATAATTGTAGGTCAATCGATTAGCCTCGAATCAAAGAATCTTTTCCGTTCTTGCATCAATTTTGAATTATGTTGTTGAAAAAAGTTTTACTATAAAAAACCGTGTTTTCAAATATTATGCAT
>CAKNYM010049162.1:192228-206979 GCA_932195095.1 Andricus curvator
CCTTACTCTTCAATAAAATTTATCAATGTTATAGGTCAATCGATTCGCCTCGAATCAACACATCTTCTCTGTTCTTGCATTAACTTTGAATTATGGTAATGAAAAAAGTTTTACTATAAAAAACCGATTTTCAAAATATATACATTACCATAACTTCCCTACTCTTCAATAAAATATATCAATATGATAGGTCAATCGATTCATCTTGAACCAAGGAATCTTTTATATTCTTTCATCAACTTTGAATTATGCTAATGAAAAAAGCCTTGCTATAAAAAACCGATTTTTCAAATATCATTAAGTGCTAAAAAAAATGCAATAAATATTTTTATAAATCCTTCAGTCACTTTTAAGATATTAGTGGGGAAAAGAAGCCCTCCAAATTTTATCAATTTATCTGCAACCGTTTTCAAGTTATCGTGTTCACAAAAAAGTGTGACATCCACGCATTCACACACACATCCACACACACACACACACATCCGGACAATTGCTTAGAATATTCTATCAGACATTTTTAAATTAGGGAAGGTTCAATTAAATGAATTTAAAATTTTTGGAAAATGTTACTATTACAAAGCTTCCTCCATGAGGAAGCAAAATTATTTAAGCCATTAACATCACTTTCTCCTTTTCATAGGAATGACGAAGAAAATTCTAGTTGATCAATTCAAAAAATCATATTTTCTATTCAACCCATTTTACAGTTATTCAAACAATTTCTATTTATATATTTTTTTCATCAAATTGTGAAAAGTTAGTATTTGCTAGAATTTATTTAAAGTAATTTTTTTTAGTATATTTGGGTATTATTTAAATAATTTTCATTCGCTTAAACAATTTTCCTCCCTGTAAATCGTGAAAAGTTATTATTTTTTTGAACTAATGACGCAATTAATGAATGTTAAGAGTGATATTTTTTGTGGAAGACAGTTCGCAATTATTTGAACAATCAAAGTCACTTGCTCTTCACATTCGGTAATTATGTCATTAACACCAGAAAATAATAAATTTTTATGATATGTAGGGGAAAAATTGTTTAAAGAAATGAAAACTGTTAAAATAATTACCAAATATGTTAAAAAGAAATATTACTCTTGACATTCATCAACTGTATCTTTTATCCCAAAAAAGAATAACTTTTCACAATTTCCAGGGGACAAAATTGTTTAAACGATTCAAAATTATTCTAAAAATACAGCTTTTCACTTAGTGAATATAAATAAATAATGCTAAGAAATAAAAAAATACCGTCTTTATCACACATTTGATATAAAACAGCTATTTTGCATTTTATATTATAAGGCATTTTCCGGGCAGAGTACCAGGGAGTTTGCGGGTAGAGGGCAAAAATATACTTATTGCGTGGAAATTATTCCTTCAATATTTCTTAAGAGGTGACTAAACTTTAATGTATAAAAAGTTAATAACAAGTACAACTTTGAATTATGTTAATGAAAAAAGTTTTACTATGAAAAACAGATTTTCAAAATATATAAATTACCATAACTTCCCTACTCTTTAATAAAATGTATCAATATTACAGGTCAATCGATTCGTCTCTAACCAAGGAATCTTCTATATTCTTGCATCAACTTTGAATTATGCTAATGAAAAAAGTTTTACTATAAAAACCGATTTTTCAAATATTATTGAGTGCTAAAAAATGGAATAAATATTTTTAGAAATCCTTTGGTCAGTTTCAAGATATTAGCGGAAAAAAATCCCTCCAAATTTCATCAATTTATCTGCAACCGTTTTCAAGTTATCGTGTTCACAAAAAAGTGTGACACACACACACATCCGGACAATTGCTTAGAACATTGTATTAGACATTTTTAAATTGAGGAAGGTTTAATTAAATGAATTACAATTTTTTGGAAAATGTTACCATCACGAAGCTTCCTCTATGAGGAAGCAAAAGAGTCATTGATAGATGTAGCATCACAGAAAAAAACAGAAGATAAACTTTACATCGATTTCCGACGAAAGATTCTTTGCAACAAAAATTAACTTCACAGGATAAAATTTACACAAATATCGGTTAAACTTTCTTGTTTTTCCATGACAAACACATGTATTTTTAAAGACGCGAAGTTGTCTGAACAAAACTTTATCGCTCTAAAAAATTTCCTGCAACAAATTTTTTTCTTAGTTTTTTCTGTGATAGGATGAGCTAGAGAAGAGGAGGCTGAAAAAGATCAACGGGAATTTAGATTAAAAGAGATAGAAAAGATAGCCGTTGATAGACGTAGGACAGGAGGAGATAGAGAAGAGCGTACTGCAAAAAATAGACGTGAATTTAGATTGAGAAATAGATAGAATCGGATTCATTTTCTCTATCTCTTTCTATCATAAAGATTCAAAATTATTCAAAAAGTTAGGGTCTCTATCTTTTGACTTCCAGCAGGGCGGGTCTTATTCAAATCTCATCAGGGTCCGTTTTCATAAATTTCTAAATCAGCTACCCTGATCAGGGCTTGATTCGGGCCTTTTTTAAAAAAAGGCTAAAGAAGGCGGCATTTCCCGCACGGGTCGCGTGGGCGAAACAGTACAACCGGCGATTAGTCATTCGACTGTAGAATGAAAATGGACACCGATGAGTTGTCACGCGTTACCGGCGAGACTCTCGCGAGGGCGGATGTTTTCTGAAAGCAAGCATAACATCAGCCACCGATTTTCGCGGTGTAAACGAAAGCTCCTGTTTAGTTTAGTTTTGCCGCGCGATTGAGAGCGTGTGGCTGCAGTTAGTTAGCCGCTGATTTCCTTCGCTTGGTCTCTCCGTTAGTTGTTCAAAATAGAACATCGAATGAGATCCGCTGGAATTCGTTGCAGTCACCTCCGGCCTCATATTTTGGGCCATGAACACCAAATCCGAGCTATGTTTACGATTTTTATTCACCATTCCAAATTGACCCTCTCTCATCCTCAGTGAGAGAGAATCCGCCTCTCAGATGAGTTACGAATCTACCACTGTAAGAAATCCACCAAATTTCCGTCATTTTGCCAATTTCCCTAATTTTAGAACATTTTTGGTACAATCTCGAGTAATTAGCGAATTCGATGAGAATTCGAAATGTTGTGTTCTAATGTAATTGAAATTTTTAAGAGTGTTTCGATTTTTTTTTGGTGACGGTTAATGGAGTGAAATTCCGAAATATCGGGAACAAATTTTGTGGTTGGTTATTCACGCCTTGGGCGGAGGATGACTTTTGCATTTATTGTGAAAATGCCGGGTCCAGGAGTGCGTCCTTATCTCGCGAGAGGCAAGAAGCAGAGGGCATTCAATTCCGTCCTGACGACGGTAATAAATGTTTGTATTCTTTTTCTGTTATGCATTTCATTTCTCCAATTCACTTTACATAAATTACTTTACATTGTGAGTCCCCTATTTCCCCCTTTTCCCCTATTTTTCTCAAAATCCCCTATAATCCCTATATTTGAAAATTTTGGCAATTTTTTCCTTTTTTTGTTGAAGATTCACACTAGGGTGGTCGATTTTCGGTGATCGATTCCCTCCACTTTGTTCATTTTTCGCAAAAAGAAATTCCATCCTTTTTTTGAAATCGGTCAACATTACCCCGTGCCCCCGGGGTTTCGAAATGATCATGAGGTTTCAATTCGAAAAGCTCGGTTTTCGAAAAAATGAAAAACTGTACTTGTTATTAACTTTTTGTACATTCAAGTTTAGTCACCTCTTAAGAAATATTCAAGGAATAATTTCCACGCAATAACTATATTTTTGCCTTCTCCCCCCAAACTCCCTAGTACTGTGCCCGGAAAATGCCCTATAAAATCCAAAAAGCTGTTTTATATCAAATTTGTGCTAAAGACGGTATTTTTTTATTTTTCAGTATTAATTATTTATATGCAGTAAGTGAAAAGCTCAGGGTGGCGACTTGACCGGGAAACCGGGAAATGACCTGGAATTTTATTGACCGGGGAAAACCCGGGAATTTAATTTAAAAACCGGGAATTTACTTCTGATCATAGCAAAATTCAAGAAATATAATTTCACTTGGAACAGGGAATGTTTTACATGGGAATTTTTTAAAGGAATTATAATTCGGATTGAGAAAAAAGGAATTTTTAAAAATCCCTCTTTCAAGTCAGAATTCGTCACAATTTGAAAGTTCCCTCTTCTAAATTTTAGGTAATAAAAGTACTTCAAGCAGTTTTCAGAGTAGAAGTAGAATTTCAAAGAAGAAATATTTCTGAATTATAATAGAAATTTTTTTTACATTGTTCGTTGCGAATTCATCGTTTTTTAGTTAGAAATTCAACTACTGGGTTAAAAGTTAAACTTTTGTTAAAAATTAATTTATCTTTTTTTGATGAAAATTCAACTATTTGGTTGAAAATTGATATTTTTCATTTAATAATTAAACTATTTGTTTGAAAATGTATGTACTTTGTGGAAAATTCATCTATTTTTGTAGACAATTAAACTTTATGGTTGACAATTCATCTTTTTGGCATAAAATTAAACTATTCCAGTTAAAGATTCATCATTTCAGTTGAAGATTCATCATTTTATTTGAAAATTCACCAGTTTGGTTGAAAATTAATTTCTTTAAACGAAAATTTAACTGTTCCATTCTGAGTTGAAAATTAAAATTTTCAAGTTCGGAATTCCACAATTTGGATAAAAATTTGTCTTTTTAATTGAAAATTTAACTATTCCGATGAAAATTCATCTATTTTGTTAAAAAATCGATTTTTTTGTTGGTAAAAAATTATCTTATTTTTCTTTGAAGGTTAATCTTCTTGTTTAAAAATTCTTCTTTTCGGTTAAAAATTCAAGTATTCCAGTCAAATATTTATTATTTTAGTTGAAAATGCATCATTTAGGTTTGAAATAAAATTATTTGGTTGAAAGTTAAGCTCTTTTTTTTTTAAATTAATTTTTTTTTTAGTTGAAAATCCATCGTTTTAATTAAAAATTCATTTCTTTGGTTGAAAAATGAGCTGTTTGATTGAAAATTTGTTTTTTCTTTGGATGTTTTTTGGTTGAAAAATTTTTTTTTTTTCAACTGAAAATGTAACTATTAATCCAGTTGAATATTTCATAATTTTAGTTCAAAATTCATGTCTTTGGTTGAACATTCATTTTTGACTAAAAATTTGATTATTCAAGTTTTGGTTGAAAAATTATCTTTGTTAGTTGAAAATTCGCCTTTTTTGGTAGAAATTAATCTTCTTGGTTGAAAATTAATCTTTTTGGTCAAAAATTCAATTATTCTAGTTAATGATTCATCATTTCAGTTAAAAATGCATCTTTCTGGGTTGAAATTCAACTATTGCAGTTAAATATTTACAATTTTATTTGAAAATTCATCACTTTGTTTGAAAATGTAACTATTATTTTGAAAGTTAATTTTTGTTGTTGTTAAAAGTTAGTTTTTTTTATTGAAACTAATTTTTTTAACTGAAAATTTAACTTATTCCAATTGAAAATTCCATAGCTGTTGTTGAAAATTCATCTGTTTGGTTAAACATTAATTTTTTTTTACTTGAAATTTAATTATTAAAGTTGTGGTCGACAATTTATCTTTTTTTAGTAAAATTTAATTTTTTGGTTTGAAAATTGAACTATTTCAGTTAAAGATTCATTGTTTTAGTTGAAAACTCTTATGTTTGGTTTACAAATAATTTTTTAAACTAAAAATGTTACTATTCCATTTTCGATTGAAAATTATTATTTTTTCAGTTCAAAATTTAACTATTTGGTTGAAAATTTGTCTTCCTTTAATAAAACTTCAAACCTTTCTTTAAAAGTTAATGTATTTGGTTGAAAAATTGTATTTTTGGTTGAAAATTCGAGTGTTCCAGTTAAATATTCATCATTTTAGTTAAAAATTTATCTTTTTGGTTTAAAATTTAACTATTCCAGATAAGGATTCATAATTTGATTTGAAAATTCATCACTTTGGTTGAAAATTGAATTATTTTATCGAAAATCCGTTTTTTTTGTTGAAAATTAATTTTTTCAACTGAAAGTTTAGCTATTCCATTTTTTTGTGAAAAATTGATATTTTTTAGTGGAAAATTTAAGTTTTTGTTTCAAAATTCATTTATTTTGCAACGTTTTGCTCTGTTGTGTTAAAAGATGTTTAGAACGAACGTCATGAATGAAAATAAATGTTTGCGTTTTGCCGCAAATATAAATATGTTACTTTTAGTTGACCGGGAAAATTGAAAAACTTGACCGGGGAAAACCGGGAAATGACCGGGAATTTGAAATCGTCCGCCGAATCGACGCCCTGAAGCTGTATTTTTAAAATAATTTTGAATTGTTTAAACAATTTTGTTTCCTGGAAATTGTGAAAAGTTATTATTTTTTGGGATAAAAGATACAGTTAATGAATGTCGAGAGTAATATTTCTTTTTAACACATTTGGTAATTATTTAAACAGTTTTCATTTGTTTAAACAATTTTCCCCCTATATATCATAAAAAGTTATTATTTTCTGGAATTAATTACATAATTAAATGTTAAGAGTAAGATATTTTTTAAACGATACTTGGCAATTATTTAAACAATTTTAATTTTTTTAAGAATTATTGTACCCTATACATATTGAAAAATTGCTATTTTCTGGAATTAATGTAGCAGCTAATCAGTGTTAAGAGTGATATTTTTTGTGAAAGACAGTTTGCAATTATTTAAACAATTAATAATCATTCGCGTGCGCCTTTTTCTAGGAAAGGTGGAGAACATTCTAGTGTGATTTTAATTCTTTAAATAATTGCAAACTATTTTCCACAAAAAATATCACTCTTGATATTCATTAATTGCGTCATTAATTTAAAAAAATACTTTTCACGATTTACAGGGAGGAAAATTGTTTAAAAAAATGAAATTTTTTTAAATAATTGCCAAATATACTAAAAAAATTTACTCTTAACATTCGTTAATTGTGTCATTAATTCCAGAAAATACTAACTGTTGACGATTTGGTGAAAAAAATTATATAAATAGAAATTGTTTAAATGACTGTAAAATGTGTTAAATAAAAAATATTATTTATGGATTGATCAACTAGAATTTTCTTCGTCATTTTTATAAAGAGGAGAAAGTGATTTTCATTTTTTAAAGCAATTTTTTCTCTATACATCTTGAAAAGTTACTATTTTCTGGAATTAATGAAGTCTTAGAGCTATGAAAAACAAATATTCAATTATGATTGTATTCAATTATTATAAACAAATGATTTGAACAGATCCAACAGTGTGTCATTTTGTTACAGAAAAAAAGTTATTTTGTCTTAAAATCGTTATAATTTATTATTAACACACATTTTATAAACAATTTCTTAAATTATTAAGCTTTCTGAGCAGACGTATTGACATAGTAGAAAACCTAATGCTGGAATGAGAATATTTATTTAAAGGCAAATCGTTCATGAAAAGAAATTTTTATTTTCGATTATTTAAACAATTTTTGTTTACATTTTCAAAAATATTTGATTTTATTTAGAAATCAAATCTAATTTAGTTTGTTAACAAAATTTGTGGGTTGTTATAAAAGTTTTTCATCTTTGTTAATTAGACTGGTATTTTTAAAAGAAAAAAAATTAATTGAACAAAGAAAATCATTAGTTTCTTCTCTGAAAGTTTGAACTGAAAAAAATAAATACATTCACATCCTCTAATTAAAAAAATGTCATTGGAGATACAAGTGTCCAATAATTCCTTGTACAATTTGAAATTTCAAAAATTGTTCAATTTGTAACTTTTTTCAAAAGCCTATTATAATAATCAAACTCTGAATCAAACCATACTTAGGGTAGCGAAATTGGAACATGAATCAGGGTCAAATTATGTTATCAGACCTTTAATCCGACCTTTAATCAGACCTTTAATCCCACTTTAAATCATCTTTAGCTCATAAATCCAAATGTTTCAATTTCAGGACCCTAAGTACGACCGGATTTACGGTCGGATTTAGGGTCGGATTACGGTCCGTTTTTTTATAGGACACTCAATGCAACAAGAAATATCCCTCTATTTTCTGAAAGCATTTCTGAAAGATTTGCTCGACTGCGTGGTCGCTCGAACGAAAAAGCACGATTTCTCATTTCTTCGCCCCTCACCCCATTGAAATTGGCTCTTTTTTTCTATTTTTCTCTCTCCGTGGATGAGTGGGCGTAAATTGAGCGCAACATATGTAATCCATTAAATGATCACCGATACGATACGCAACTTTCTATCAGGCTGGTCCAAAAGAAAGCTTTTTTTAAAAGTGTAAACACTTTTTTATTTTTTCAAAACATAAGTCAAATAATAAATAAGAAAAATTGTTTAAGGTAATTGTGCCAAAAATAAGGCCTCTGGGGAAAAAGTTTTCTATGATTTCAAGATTGAAATTATATTATTAGTCATGGTTCATCAAAGAAAACAAAACATTATTTTTCATGAAAAATGTTAACAAAAAATAATTATTTTAACAATAGTTTTTGTAATTGAATTTTATTGAATGGTGTTTTTTTTTAAGTAACTGAAGCATCAGTTATAACTTCTGTTTGAACAATACCATTCACTGCTCTATTAGTGAAGATAGTGATTCATCAATGAAAATTACTGATCTGTCATTGGAAATAACTGATTTATGAATGTAAACCTTTTAATTTATCAGTGAAAAATTTTGATTATAAAGTGATAATTATTGATTTATTAGTGAAAATGAGTGATTTTTCAATGGAAACCACTGTTTTTTAACAACAATCACTGTTTATCAGAAATTATTACTGATTCATCCGTGAAAATTATTCCTTATTCGGTGAAAATCACTTAGTTATAAGTGGATATTATTGATTTATCAGTGAAAATGATTCATATATCAGTAGATACTTCTTAATGAACATCACTGATCTACCAGTAAGAATGACTGATTTGCCAGTGAAATGTTTTGATTAATTACTGATTCATCCGTAAAAATGAGTGATTCATCAGTAAAAACTCTCTATTATCAGCACAAATGATTGATTTATTCCTGAAAGATAGAAAATTCATCATAGAAAACCTTAGCTCTGTTAATGGCGATAATTGTTTCATCAGTCAAAATGACTGATTTATCAATGAAAGTTACCCATTTATGAGACCTCTGATTTATCAGTGAAAATTACTGAAATTCCAGGTATAACCTCTGGTTTAACAATCACAATCACTGATCTATCAGTAAAGAGTAGTGATTTATTAGTGGAAAGCTCTGATTTAAAAGTGACAATTCCTGATTTATTAGTAAAAATTGGTGATTTAGTAGCCAAAACCTCTGACACAAAAAGTGTTTGAATTTATTTTGAGGATTGTTTTAACATCCCTCAAAAACAATCGCTGTTTATTAGAAATTATTACTGATTCATCAGTGAAAATTGCTACTTAATCGGTGAAAACTACTTATTCGTAAGTGGATATTATTGATTTATCAGTCAGAATGATTCATACATCAGTAGAGACTTCTTGATTATCAGCTAAACTACTGATTTATCAGCGAGAATGACTGAAATACCAGTTATAACATTTGATACAGTTTTGAAAATCACTGATCTGCCACTAAGAATTACTGATTTGCCAGTGAAATGCTTGGAATAATTACTGATTCATCCGTGAAAATGAGTGATTCATCAGTAAAAAATCTCTCTTATCAGCACAAATTATTGATTTGTTCGTGAAAGATATTGATTCATCATAGAAAACCTTAGCTCTGTTAATGGCGATAATTGTTTCATCAGTAAAAATGACTGATTTATCAATGAAAGTTACCCATTTATGAGACCTCTGATTTATCAGTGAAAATTACTGAAATTCCGGGTATAACCTCTGGTTTAACAATCACAATCACTGATCTATCAGTAAAGAGTAGTGATTTATTAGTGGAAAGCTCTGATTTAAAAGTGACAATTCCTGATTTATTAGTAAAAATTGGTGATTTAGTAGCCAAAACCTCTGATTTATCAGTAAAAATGATTGTGTTTTTTTAAAGGTCACTATATTATCAGCGAAAATGACACAAAAAGTGTTTGAATTTATTTTGAGGATTGTTTTAACATCCCTCAAAAACAATCGCTGTTTATTAGAAATTATTACTGATTCATCATTGAAAATTGCTACTTAATCGGTGAAAACTACTTATTCGTAAGTGGATATTATTGATTTATCAGTGAAAATGATTCATACATCAGTAGATACTTCTTGATTATCAGCTAAACTACTGATTTATCAGCGAGAATTACTGAAATGTCATTATAACATTTGATACAGTTATGAACATCACTGATCTACCAGTAAGAATTACTGATTTGCCAGTGAAATGTTTTGATTAATTACTGATTTATCCGTAAAAATGAGTGATTCATCAGTAAAAACTCTCTCTTATCAGCACAAATTATTGATTTGTTCGTGAAAGATATTGATTCATCATTGAAAATCTTAGCTCTGTTAATGGCGATAATTGTTTCATCAGTAAAAATGACTGATTTATCAATGAAAGTTACCCATTTATGAGTCCTCTGATTTATCAGTGAAAATTACTTAACTTCCAGGTATAGCCTCTGATTTAACAATCAGAATCACTGATCTATCAGTGAATAATAGTTATTTATTAGTGGAAAGCTCTGATTTAACAGTGAAAATTCCTGATTTAAAATAAAAATTGGTGATTTAGTAACCAAAACCTTTGATTTATCAGTATTAATGGTATTTTTTTAAAGGTCCCTATATTATCAGCGAAAATGACGAAAATGACATAAAAAGTTTTTGAATTTATTTTGAGGATTGTTTTAACATCCCTCAAAGACTTAAAAAAAGCACATCGAAATTTTCTATCAACCCAAAACAAAAACTTTCTATTAGGCTAGTCCAAGAAAAGGCTTTTTTAAAAAGTGAAAACACTTTTTGATTTTTTCAAAACATAAGTCAAATAATGAATAAACAAAATTGTTCAGGGCAGTTATGCCAAAAATAAGGCATCTGGGAGAGAAATTTTTCTATGTTTTTAAGATTGAAATGTCGTCAAAGAAAATACATCATTTTCCATGAAAATAGTTTACGACAATAATCATTATTTTAACAATAGTTTTTGTAATTGAATTTTTTCTTACTGTCGCTTCTCACCAATTTTTTAAGAATGGTTGCATTTTTTTAAATGACGGCTTATTTTGTCCTGGAAAGTATTACCTTCAAGTTTACTTTTTCCAATTTTAAAAATGAGTAAATAATCTTGAAATATAATTGTTTGTTTTAAAAAATTGTTTCAACAATTTCAGCCATACAAAAATTTGTTTTCAAAATTGAAAACAGTATACTTATAGAGAATATTTTCCCCGAAAAGAACAATAAATAATTAAACCATTTTTAAAAAATTGGCAAGAAGCGACAGTAAGAGCAAATTAAATTGAAAAAAAAAACATTGTCCAAATAAATTTTCGTTGTAAGTTTTAAAATTCTGCCTTCAAAAATAATGTTTACTATTGAAAATGGTATCCTCAGTCATATTATTTTGATACTTCAAATCATAGAAAAACTATTTTTTCAGACATCTAATTTTTGGCAAGAACTAAGTTTTGTATTCGTAGCAAAAATTGAATCCACAATTATTGGGATCATTATTGAAGATATCCGTTAGAGTTATATGAAAAAAAAAGTTTTTATTTCAGTTTTTGATAGGAAATTTGAAATCATAATTTTTGGGTTTAAGATAATTTAGTCAATTTAAAAAAAAATTATATTGACGATAATTACAGAACGGCTTCATTGATTGATATGAAACTTGCAGAAAATGTCAATTATTGTGTAAAAATCTAAAAAAAATGAAGATTGTTTAGGCTACATTTCATCGCGCTCAAAAATGTTGGAAATTTGAATCATTTGCATAGTATTAGGTCTAAAAATGAATCCGTTGCCTTTACTTTGAGGTCTTGTATCTCTTGGTCCAACTTGAAATTTTTCCCGCCATAAGGTAGTTTTAAAGGGCGCACTTTAAACTTGAAAGCACAGTGTAATAGGTGGCGATCCTGCGGACTCAACCTAAAAAATCATTAGTGAATACAATCGCGTCCGACAAGGAGCATTTGAGAGACTGCATACTTTTTGCAATCCAGTTCAAAAATTACCACTCTGAAATCTCTGAAACCACTTTTTACACGTTTTATGTAAATTATGTATTTCGGTCATCTCAGCTGCATTTTTTTCAATTGGAATGCCAAAATAATGCAGTATCTCAAATGCTCCTTGTCCGACACCATTGTATTCACTAATGATTTTTTAGGTTAAGTCCGCAAGACCGCCACCTATTACATTGTGTTTTCAAGTTTAAAGTTCGCCCTTTCAAAACTACCTTATGGCGGGAAAAAATTCAGTTTGATCAAAAGTTAGAAGACATCAAAGTAAAGGCACCAAATTAATTTGTAGACCAAATATACCAGGAACCGAATATAATGGTCTGCTGGCAATATTATCTTGAAAAAAAGTCATGCTAAATGGAAATTTCTATTTAAAAAAACAATAATTTTCAATTGTCTATGGACGTCAAGGACTAAACAAGAAATTGATTCAATTTTTGTCTTATAACTAGAATAGATGTCCTAAATGATGGTCCATAATTTTTAATTTATTTGTTGCTATGAATAAAAAGATTGATTCATATTTTGAAAAAAAAGGAAAGCGTTTTCAGTTGAAAAAAAAATTTCACCCTTTTTAGACTCTACTCTCTATAATAATTCTAACTCAAAAGAATCAAATTGAGTATTAGGAATTGAGAACAATTGACTTGTTATTTAAAACTAGAATATCCAGAAAAAAGTTTGCAATTTTGACAGCAACTTCCATAATCTTCCGCTAAACGAGAGCTTTAGTGAACGTAGTTTATTGTTGTAACCTAATTTCGAAGTTTATAGTGCTTGAAAAAAATGTCAAAATGACAGATGATCGCCATGAATATAATTATATACCATGAATCATCCTTTATGTTTCATGTTTATTTTTGCGTTTAGGAGCTGTCGGAGGTAATGGGATTTGGATGTCAGATATTCGAAACAAACCAGGAACGAAATGTGTTTTATCAGAGAAATTTACTGATTTTTTTAGTAAGAATCACTGATTTTTAGTGTAAGTTATTGAATTATCAGTTGGAATGATAATAATGATAAAAATTAATAATAATAAAAGATAAAAACCCCTGATGTATTGATGTGAATTATTCATTTATCAGTGAGCATGACTGATTTATCAGTAAAAATTGGACAGGTCTACGAGGGCTTTTGTACCATAAATTTGATTTATAAGTGATAATTATGAGGAAAATTACTGGTTTGTCTGTAATTGTTAGTCATTTATCTCTGAAAATTACTGATTCATTAGTGGATATTATAGATTTATTAGTGAAAGCCTCTATTTTATAACTTATTTTTTAGTGAAAATTACCCACTTTTGAGTGGAACTTGTTTATTTATCAGTGAAAATGACTCATTTATTAGTCGGTGATACTTACTGATCGGCGTAAAATACTGATTTCTCAGTAAAAATTACTGTAATATCAGTTATAACTTCTGATTGAACGATGCTAATCACGGATCTATTATTGAGGATCAATGATTAATCAATGAAAGTTGCTCCTTAATCGTTGAAAATTACTTATTTATAAGTGGATATTATTGATTCATAAGTGAAAATGACTCATTTATCAGGAGGTGATTTATTAGTGAGAATTATTGCAATACCAGTTATAGTCACTGATTTAATTATGACAATCACTAATCTATCAGTGAGGATTAGTGATTTATCAATGAAAATTACTGAATTATCACTGAAAATAACTGATTTATGAATCGAAATACTTTCAATTTTTTAGTGAGAACTTTTGAATATACAATGACAATTACTGATTTATCAGTGAAACTAGTGACTTTTTACTGAAACAAACTGATTCATCAGCCACAATCACTTTTTTGTCAGCAAATGTAACTCACTTCAATGAAAATTGCTCCGTTTATGAGTGGACATTATTAATGATTCATCAGTACAAAGGACTGATTATTCAGTAAATATTACTTGCTGATCAGTGGAAAGATCTGATTCATCAGTGAAATTACTGAAATATCAGTTATAACTTCTGATTGAACAATGCCATTCACTGACCTATTTAGTGAAGATTAGTGATTTATCAATGAAAATTGCTGATTTATCTGTGGTAATAACTGATTTGTGAATGTAAACCTTTCGATTAAACTGTGAAAATTTTTGATTAAACAGTAATAATTACTGATTTACAGGGGAAATTAGTGATTTTTAAGTGAAACCCACTGATTTGTCAACAACAGTCACTGTTCTAGAAGAAAATATTACTGATGTATCAATGAAAATTGCTTCTCAACCATTGAAAATTATTAATTTATGAGTAGTTATTATTGATTTATCAGAGAAAATGACTTATTTATCAGTAGGTTATACTTACTGATCAGCTTAAAATACTTCTTTATCAGTGATAATGATTGAAAAATCAGTTATAGCCACTGTCTTAATTACGACAATCACTGATATATCAGTGAGAATTAGTGATTTATCAATGAAAATGACTGAATTATCAGTAAAAATAACTGATTTATGAATCGAAATCTTTAAATTTTTTAGTAGAAAATTTTGATTATACTATGATAATTACTGATTTATCAGTGAAAATTGGTGGTTTTTTCAGTAAAACAAACTAATTTATCAGCCACAATCAGCTTTTTGTCAGCAAACATGACTGACTTC
>CAKNYM010049163.1:2686-21070 GCA_932195095.1 Andricus curvator
AAATGAGACCCAAAATATAAGTACCAAAAATTGGGCCCAAAATAATACAAAAAATTATATCCAAAATATAAGTACCAAAAATATAAGGCCAAAAACCATAAGTCGTGAAAAAAAGGCCCAAAATAATACCAAAACAAAAAAATACCAAAAAATAAGTCCCAAAAATGAGACCCAAAATAATAACAAAAATGAGACTCAAAATAATACCTAAAATGAGACCCAAAATATAAGACCTAAAAAGAAGGCTCAAAGTAATATAAAAAATTCGGCCCAAAATATAAGTCCCAAAATATAAGGTCCAAATACGAAAGGCGAACGGACGGCTCGACCGAAAGGGCAAGAATTTAGAGTATTTTAAATGATTCCAAGGAATTTTGAATTGATTTCATTAATTTGAAGGGATTTCAAAAAACTTGAACGATATAAGGGTATTTGTTTAAATTCCAAGGAAATTTCAAGAGTTTTATCAAATTTCAAGGGATTTTAAAAAATTATAAAGAATTTGAAATATTTTAGGATATTTTCAAAAACCCTAAGGAATTTCCAATTTATTTCTGTAATTAATGTAAATATAATATTTTGAATATTTTAGGCTATTTTAAAATATTTCAAGCAATTTTCAAATGCTTTCAATAATTTGAAGTTATTCCAAGGATTTTAAAGGTTTTAGGGTATTTGTAAAAATTCCAGGGCATTTTTAAGAATTTTAAAAAGTGTCAAGCAATTTTAAAAGGTTTCAAAGGTTATGCAATATTTTAGTGTATTTTTAAAAATCTGAAGGAATTTTCAAGAGTTTTATTAAATTTCAAGGAATATAAAAATATTTTAAATAATTTGTAATATTTTATATAATTGTGAAAGACTCGAAGGAATTTCTAATTTATTTCTGTAATTTAATGAGATTTCAAAGGATTTTACATATTTAGGGCATTTAAAAAGATTCCAAGGAATATTCAATTGATTTCAATGATTTAAAGGGATTTCGAAGAAATTTCAAGATAATAGGGTATTTTTTTAAATTCTAACGAATTTTTAAGAGTTAAACCAAATTCAAGAAATTTCAGAAGATTCCAAAGGATTTGAAGGACTTTAGGGTTGACAAATTTTTTCCAAGAAATTTAAAATAATTTGAAATATTTTAGGGTATTTTAAAAGATTTCAAGCAATTTTCAGTTTATTTAAATAATTTGAAGTTATTCAAAAGGATTTGAAAGGTTTGAGGGTATTTTTAAAAATTCCAGGGTATTTTAAGAATCTACAATATTTTCAAGCTATTTTAAAAGATTTCAAAGGTTTCGCAATATTTTAGGGTATTTTTAAAAAATTCAAGGAATTTTCAAAAGTTTTCCCAAATTACAAGTGATTTAAAAATATTGTAAAGAATTTGGAATATTTTAGGATATTGTAAAACACCCTAAGGAATTTTAAATTGATTTCTGTAATTTAATGAGATTTCTAAAGATTACAAATATTTTAGGGTATTTTAAAAGATTCCAAGAAATTTCCAAATCATTTCAAAGAATTTGACAGATTTTAGGGTATTTTTGAATATCCCAAGGAATTTTTAAGAGTTTGAAGAATTTCAAAAGATTCCAAGGGAATTAAAAAATTTTAGGGTATTTTCGAAAATACCAATGAATATTCAATTGATTTCAATGAGTTAAAGGGATTTCAAAGAATTTTCAGGATAATAGGGTATTTTGAAAAATTCTAACAAATTTTCAAGAATTGAACAAAATTCAACGAATTTCAAGAGATTCCAAAGGCTTTGAAGGACTTTAGGGTTGAAAAAAATTTCCAAGGAATTTTAAATAATTTGAAATATTTTAGGATATTGTGAAAGACCCTAAGGAATTTTCCATTGATTTGTGTAATTTAAAGAGATTTTAGAGGGATTTTAAATAGTTTAGGGTATTTTAAAAGATTCCAAACAATTTTCCATTTAATGAAATAATTTTAAGTTATTCAAAAGGATTTTGAAGGTTTTAGGGTATTTTTTAAAATTCCAGGGCATTTTAAGGATCTACAAAATTTTCAAGCTATTTTAAAAGATTTCAAAGGTTTTGCAATATTTTAAGGTATTTTTAAAAATTCCAAGGAATTTTCACAAGTTTAACAAAATCACAAGGGATTTAAAAATGTTTTAAAGAATTTGGGATATTTTAGGATATTTTAAAACACCCTAAGGAATTTTCAATTGATTTCTGTAATTTAATGAGATTTCTAAAGATTAAAAATATTTTAGTGTATTTCAAAAGATTCCAAGAAATTTCCAATTAATTTCAATAATTTTTGTGGATTTCGAAGAATTTGAAAGATTTTCGGGTATTTTTGACAATTTCAAGAATTTTGAAGAATTTCAAAAGATTCAAATAGATTTGAAATTTTTTAGGGCATTTTCAAAAATTCCAAGGAATATTCAATTCACTTCAATGAGTTGAAGGGATTCCAAAGAATATTCAAAATAATAGGGTATTTTTAAAAATTCTTAAGAATTTTTAAAAATTAAACCAAATTCAATGAATTTCAAAAGATTTGGAGGAATTCATGGTTGAAAAAAATTTTCCAAGGAATTTTAAATAATTTAAAATATTTTAGCATATTGTGAAAGACACTAAGGAATTTTCCATTAATTTCTGTAATTTAAAGGGATTTTAAATATTTTAGGGTATTTTAAAAGATTCCAAGCAATTTTTCATTTATTTAAATAATTTGAAGTTAATCGAAAGGATTTTAAAGGTTTTAGGGTATTTTTAAAAATTCCAGGGTATTATAAGAACTTACAAAATTTCCAAGCTATTTTAGAAGATTTCCAAGGTTTCGCAATATTTTAGGGTATTTTTAAAAATTCCAAGGAATTTTCAAAAGTTCCCCAAAATTACAAGGGATTTAAAAATATTTTAAAGCATTTGGAATATTTTAGGATATATCCTTGATATAAAACCCCCTTAGAATTTTCAATTGATTTCTGTAATTTAATGAGATTTCTGAAGATTAAAAATATTTTAGGGTATTTCAAAAGATTCCAAGAAATTTCCACTTAATTTCAATAATTTTTGGGGATTTCAAAGAATTTGAAATATTTTAGGGTATTTTTGAATATTCCGAAGAATTTTTAAGAATTTAAAGAATTTCAAAAGATTCCAAAAGGATTTTAAAGGTTTTACGGTATTTTTTAAAAATTCCAGAGAATTTTAAGAACCTACAACATTTTCAAGCTATTTTAAAAGATTTAAAAGATTTGGCAATATTTTAGGGTATTTTTAAAAATTCCAAGGAATTTTCAGAAGTTTTCCAAAATTGCAAGGGATTTAAAAATATTTTACAGAATTTGGAATATTTTAGGATATTGTAAAACACCCTAAGGAATTTTGAATTGATTTATGTAGTTTAATGAGATTTCTAAAAATTAAAAATATTTTAGGGTATTTTAATAGATTCCAAGAAATTTCCAATTCATTTCAATAATTTTTGGGGATTTCAAAAGAATTTGAAAGATTTTAGGGTATTTTTGACAATTTCAAGGAATTTTGAAGAGTTTAAAGAATTTCAAAAGATTCGAAGAGATTTGAAAAATTTTAGGGTATTTTCAAAAATTCGAAAATTCAATCAAAAAAATGGTAATTAATAAATTAATTTTTTTTCAACTTTATTAGATAATTGGCATTTTAATACAAGAATTCCTGAATTTTGCGTAACAAGTCATTATGCACTTAAAGAATAAAATATTTTCTGCAGGATTACATATTTCAAGGATCCTGCAGCAAAAAATTCTTTGCTTCATTAAAATAACTCCACGTTAATTGTACAAAATAAACATTATCGTTTAGAATATTATAAACAGTTAAATTTTCCTATAATTTTTATTGCGGAAATTGTTTTTTATTTTCCACTCTTTCTCAGATTGTACAACTATTTCTACAATTGTCCATGTCATAAATATTTAATAGATCAGATTTTAAAATATTTAGATAAAAGTTGATTAGCTTTGCTAAAAATTCAATTTTTTTGGTTAAAAATTTCATCTTTTTGTAGAAAATTAATATTTTCCAATTGAAAATTCAACTTTTTTGTAGGAAACTAGTCTTTTTGATTGACAATTTATATTTTTTGCTTAAAAGTAGAACTATTTTGTTAAAAATTATGATATTAATTTTGTTGTCTACTCGTCTAAAATCCATATTTTTGGAATATTGATTTTTTGAATTGTGAAGAAAATGATCACAATTATTATCGTAATTACCTGGTCAAGAACCTTAACATCAAAAATAAATATTTTGTTAAAAATTCATTTTTTGGTTGCTGATTCATCAATTTGTTGAAAATTGGATTGTTTTGTTAAAAATTCGTTTTTTTATGAAAATAAATTTTTTCATTAAAAATTAATCTTTTTTTTTTTTAGTTGAATATTCAACTATTTGTTTTGGTTAAGAATTTAATTTTTTAGATTGAAAATTCAATTCTTTGGTTGAAAATTCAACTATTTTTTCAACACTTTTTTTAAATATCAACCCTCATGTTTTTTGTTGAGAATTCAGATTTTTGTTAAAAATTTAACTTTTCGGGTTGAAAATTCAACTGTTTGGCTGAAAATTCTTTTTCATTTATTAAAAATTAATTTTTTTTGTGAGGTTTAACTATTCCAATTTTGATTAAAAAGTTATCTTTCTTAGTTGAAAATTCAACTATTTGTTTGAGAATTCATGTATTTTGTTGAAAATTCATTTTTGGTTGCTGATTCAACAATTTGTTTAAAATTGGATTGTTTTGTTGAAAATCCGTTTTTTTATGAAAATAAATTTTTTCATTCAAAATTAATCTCTTTTTTTGGTTGAAAATTCAACTATTTGTTTTGGTTAAGAATTTAATTTTGTAGGTTGAAAATTCAATTCTTTGGTTGAAAATTCAACTATTTTTTCAACATTTTTTTTAAATATCAACCCTCATGTTTTTTGTTGAGAATTCAGATTTTTGTTAAAAATTCAACTCTATGGCTGGAAATTCTTTTTAATTTGTTAAAAAATAATTTTTTTATCGTAAGGTTTAACTATTCCAATTTTGAATAAAAAGTTATCTTTCTTAGTGGAAAATCCAACTATTTGTTTGAAAATTCATGTATTTTGTTGAAAATTCATTTTTTGGTTGCAGATTCATCAATTTGTTGAAAATTGGACTGTTTTGTTGAAAAGTAGTTTTTTTTATGAAAATAAATTTTTTCATTAAAAATTAATCTTTTTTTTTTGTAGTTGAAAATTCAACTATTTGTTTTGGTTGAGAATTTAATTTTTTAGGTTGAAAATTCAATTCTTTGATTGAAAATTTATCTATTTTTTCAACATTTTTTTTTTAAATACCAACCCTCATGTTTTTTGTTGAGAATTCAGATTTTTGTTAAAATTTCAACTTTTCGGTTTGAAAATTCAACTGTATGGCTGAAAATTCTTTTTAATTTGTTAAAAATTAATTTTTTTTCGTAAGGTTTAACTATTCCAATTTTGATCAAAAGTTATCTTTCTCAGTTGAAATTTAACTATTTTTTTGAAAATTCATGTATTTTTTTGAAAATTCGTCTTTTTATTAAAATACATTTTTTCATTAAAAATTAATCTTTTTTTTTTAGTTGAAAATTTAACTATTTGTTTTGGTTAAGAATTTAATTTTGTAGGTTGAAAATACAATTCTTTGGTTGAAAATTCAACTATTTTTTCAACATTTTTTTTTAAATATCAACCCTCATGTTTTTTGTTTGAGAATTCAGATTTTTGTTAAAAATTCAACTTTTCGGGTTGAAAATTCAACTGTTTGGCTGAAAATTCTTTTTAATTTGTTAAAAATTAATTTTTTTTCTTAAGGTTTAACTATTCTAATTTTTAATAAAAAGTTATCTTTCTTAGTTGAAAATTTAAATATTTGTTTGAAAATTCATGTATTTTTGTTGAAAATTCATTTTTAAATTCCAGATTCATCAATTTGTTAAAAATTGGATTGTTTTGTTGAAAATTCGTTTTTTTATGAAAATAAATTTTTTCATTGAAAATTAATCTTTTTTTTTAGTTGAAAATTGAACTATTTGTTTTGGTTAAAAATTTAATTTTGTAGGTTGAAAATTCAATTCTTTGGTTGATAATTCTTTTGAATTTGTTACAAATTAATTTTTCTTCTTAAGGTTTAACTATTCCAATTTTGATTAAAAAGTTATCTTTCTTAGTTGAAAATTCAACTATTTGTTTGAAAATTCATGTATTTTGTTGAAAATTCATTTTTTGGTTGCAGATTCATCAATTTGTTGAAAATTGGATTGTTTTGTTGAAAAATCGTTTTTTTTATGAAAATAAATTTTTTCATTCAAAATTAATCTCTTTTTTTGGTTGAAAATTCAACTATTTTTTCAACATTTTTTTTTAAATATCAACCCTCATGTTTTTTGTGGAGAATTCAGATTTTTGTTAAAAATTCAACTTTTGCGGTTAAAAATTCAATTTTTCGGGTTGAAAATTCAACTCTTTGGTTGAAAATGTTGACAATTTTGTTCAAAATTCGTTTTTCTTTGTTTGGTTTAAATATCAACAGCAAGGTTTTTTTTTTAGAATTCATCTTTTTGTTGAAAGTTCAACTTTTCAGATTGAAAATTTAACTGTTTGGCTACAAAATTCATTTTTATTTGTTGAAAATTAATTTTTTTCAAAAAGTTTAACTTTTCATTTTTTGGTAAAAATTTATCTTTTTTAGTTGAAAATGTATGTATTTTATCAAAAATTCGTCTTTTAGGTTGATAATTAATATTTGTAGGTTAACAATTTAATTATTTGATTAAAATTTTAACCGTTTTGTTGAAAATTGAACACTTTGGTTGAAAAGTTTACTATTTTGTCGAAAATTCGTTTTTTGTTTGTTATTTTTCGTATTTTGGATTAAAAATTCATCTTTTCATGTTGAAAATTAAACGGTTTTCTGAAAAATTTAATTATTTTGTTAAAAATGTAACTTTAGTTGAAGTTTAATCTTTTTTTTTTATTTCTTGAAAATTGGACTATTTGTTTGAGAATTCATCTTGTAGGTAGAAAATTCAAGTATTTGTTAAAAAATTTAATTATTTAGTTAAAAATTCGTCTCTTTGCTTAAAATTGAAATTTTTCCTAAAAATTTAACTTTTCCATTTTTAGTTGAAAAAATTACATTTTTCAGTTGAAAATTCAACTATTTGTTTAAAAAATCAACTATTTGGTTGAAATGTTGACTATTGGGTTAATAATGTAATTATTTTATTGAAAATTCAACTTTTTATTGAAAATTGATTTTGTTACTACAAATATCACTTTTCCATTTTTGTTAGAAAATATATCTTTTTAATTGAAAATTTAGCTATTTTATTGAAAATATATCCTTCTCGATTGAGAATTCATCTTTTATGTTAGAAAAGTCTTCTTTTTTGGTTGAAATAAATAAATTTAAAATTTTTAAATTATCATTTGAAATTATTTTATTACGTTTATAAAAGATTCTATGTTAAAAATGTTACAATATTGAAATTCTGGTCTTTGAATAATGAATATTAATGGTCAGGGAAAATGAAAAATTGGAAAAAAAGGAAAAGCGAGAGAATTTTGAAAATGAAGTTTTCCGGTCACCCTAAAATAGGTGCATAAAATATAATTAATTATAATTATATAATATTATAATTAATATTTTTCAAGTAATCTGTATTATCATCAGAGAATAACAGATATTTTTAACGTCTTTTCAGACTAGATGGAAATATCAATTGAAAATTATTTTAATTAATATTTTTTTCTTCTGAAAAAAAGATCTTCTCCTTTCGCTCCGCTGGGATTCGAACCACAGAACTTCCGATTGCCGGTCAGGTGCTTTTACATTAAGCTACTAGAGAGATCGAGAGAAGAAACTTTTTTCAGAAAATACATGCATTATTTTGCAAGGTGGTACATATCCAATTTTTCAAGGAATCTGTATTATCATCAGAGCATAACAGATATTTTAACGTCTTTTCAGACTAGATGGAAATATAAATTAAAAATAATTTTAAATAATTTTTTTTTTCTGAAAAAAAGATCTTCCCCTTCTGCTCCGTTGGGAATCGAACCACAGAACTTCCGATTGCCGGTCGGGTGCTTTTATAATCAATATTTATATTATATTATAAACTGGACTACAAATTCGAGTGAACTGAATCGATTTGTCTACTTCAAGTTAGCCTCGATTTCAAGATTTCACGATTTCATTGCTGAAAGCAGGTAGATAGTTAATCTTACCTCCTGTTCGGAAATTCTAGCACTTTGGAATTCTAACGATCTTACCTCTCAGTGTGACCAAGATTTATATTGCATTTCAAGTACAATTGCTACTTCTAGTGTTTCGTGTCTTAATTTATAGTGGCAGATAACTCGAATGTAAATGAATATTTGATTTCTTCATTAGCCTTAGATATTCTTTAAAAATAATATCTTTATAAGATATGAGTCATTCTTCAACTTGATTTTAATTTAACAAATAACTATAGATAATAATAATTAATAAAAAATATAAATTTCAAATTTTACAATATTGTAGTTTGAAATTCCAATATTAAAAAGTTCAGGTCCTAAGTCGGCACTTCTGTGTTCTGTGTGATTTCGCCTGGTGAAGTCGATTTTTCATTCGGATTTGTTTCGTGTGCGTAAAAGCATAAAATGTGTAAACATTCGTTGTGGTCCTAAGTCGGCACCAAACAGGCGTTCCTGAGTCGGCACCTTTTTTTTGTAGCTTTTGTTGTTATTTGTATGTTATTTTATTTTGTTGTGTTTCAATTCCATGTCACTGGTCTCTTGTTTTTTTTGTTGTCTTTTGACTGCATGTTGCTTGTCTCTGGTAGATGTCCATGTTATAAATAAAGTTTGACAATATTCTTCATGTTTTTTCATTGTAAGTGGTTTAAATCTGTCCATTTTCTCCTGAAACTTACATAGCCTGCCCTTTTTCTTGCATTCGAGCGGAAAAAATTATGTGCAGACTCAGGACCAGGGGGTGCCGGCTTAGGACCACCGTTTTGAGGAATAGCAAAAATCAAATTCTTCACTCCGAACGATATAGAATTGTAGATGAAGGATCGTGGTACCTGACCAAAGATACTAAAGCGCCATTAAACACTGTTTACCATCTGTTTTCGACAAAAAATCTTACTGTGCCGACTTAGGACCACTCTTCCCTAATGATGATGATATTTAAAATAAAAAACATTATTTTTAATAAATAAATATTTTAAAACTCACAAAGATATTAATTTAACAATATTTTTTGCAGTTGAAATTTATCTAACTATCGCTTCTTACAATTTTTAAAAAAACTAAAAGATTTTTCTACACAACAAGTATTCTACAACAGTATTTCAATTTATATTTGCCATGTGCAGAAGTAACTTTATTGTGGATTAAGAGTCGACATTTTATTTTTACAAAAAATGAAAAATAACCATTTTTTATGCTCGAATCTTCCCGTCAATTTCAATTAAATTAATAATAAAAATATAATATAATAATATAATACAAAATAAAATAATAAAATAAAAATTTATAAATTTTAATATAATGATTTGATTAAGTTTTGATGATTTTCTCTATTTGTGAATAGCAACTGAAAAGTCTTTTTTTATAGAAAATTAATCTTTTTTGATAGAAAATTTGGTTAAGAATTCATGTATTTTATTGAAAATTCTTCTTTTCGTTGAAAATTAATTTCTTTGGTGAATAATTATTTTGTTTTTATTAAACATTAATTTTTTTTAACTGATAATTTAACTATTCCATTTTTTGCCGAAAATTTATCTTTTTTTTTATACAAATTTAATCTATTTCTTTGTGACAAATTTATCTATTTTGTTAAAAATTTGTATTTTTTGGGTAGAAAATTCATCTTTTGGGTTGGAAATTCAACTGTTTGGTTAAAAATCATCTTTTTGGTTGAAGATTCATCATTTTCCTTAAAAATTCATTTAATTGTTTGAAAATTTAACTACTTTGTTTAAAAAATAAAAATTTGCTTGAAAATTTATTTATTTTGTTAAAAATTTATCTTTTCCAATAGAAAATTGATCTTTTTGGTTAAAAATTAATTTATTTGGTTGAAAACTAGTTTTTTCATTAAAAATTAATCTTTTGAACTGAAAATTCAACTATTCCGTTTTTTATCGAAATTTTATCTTTTTCGATCTTGTTGGTTAAAATTGTATCTGTTTGGTCCAAAATTTAACTATTTCGTTGAAAATTCATCTATTCTGTTGAAAATTTGTCTTTTTTGGTAGAAAATTCATCTTTTGGGTTAAAAATTCAACTATTTGGTTAAAAATTTAACTATTTTGTTAAATTTTTTGTTGTTGTAAATTAATTTTTTTAACTGAAACTTGACCAATTCCATATTTGGTTGAACATATTTGGTAGAAAGTTTCAACAAAATAAAGAAATTTTTTCTTTTGTGGTATAAAATGTTAATCTTCTTGTTGACTAATTAACCATTTTGGTTGAAAATTCGTTTAATTGGTTGTCGATTTGATTTTTATGTTGAAAATTCCTATAAGCATTCAAAATTTGGTTGAAAATTCATGTATTTTATTGAAAATTAATCTTTTTGGTTGAAAATTCATTTCTTTGGTTGAAAATTAGTTTATCGTTTATTGAAAATTAATCTTTCTAACTGAAAATTTAACTATTCCATTTTTTATCAAAAATTGATCTTTTTTGATACACATTTGATCTTCTTGGTTACAAATTCATCTGTTTGGTTGAAAATTTAACTATTTCGTTAAAAATTTATCTATTTTATTGAAAATTTGCCTTTTTTGGTAGAAAACTCATCTTTGGTGTTAAAATTCAACTATTTCGTTAAAAATAAATCTTTTTGATTGAAGATTCATAATTTCAGTTAAAAATTCATTTCTTTGGTTCGAAATTTAATTATTCTGTTGAAAATTCGTTTCTTGTGAAAAATTTGTTGTTTTTTTTTTGTGCTGAAAATGAATTTTTTTACTGAAAATGTAGCTAATCTATTTTTTCTAAAAAATGGATCCAAATGGATTTTTTTAGATGCAATTTACTTATTTTGCTGAATTAAATTAATTTGTTACGAAATGCATATTTTTCTGTTATAAATTCAACTTTTTTGACAAAAATTGGCCCTGTTGGTCGCGAAAACTCAACATTTTGAATGAGACTTTTTTTCTTAATTTTTTATTTTGAACATTTTTTAAAAATAATTCAATTGTAAATGTTTAGAATTAAAAAAATTCAATTTTGAATCTTCAAAATGACGGTAAATTTATTTTTTCATCTTAAAAAAAATTTTCTATTCAATTTCAAGTTGAATTATAATTTTTGTATTTAATAGCAATATGAAATTCTAGACTTTCAGAAGCTTTGACTTTGAAACATTCAATTCAGTTTTTTTATTTTAAATTGTTAAACAGGAATCGTTTCGAATTAAAAATGATTTAAATTCAAAAGTCTTTGTATACCATTAAGCCATTTCCCTTTCGGGGTAAGCGTGACACTACCCGATTCGGGTAGTGTTTCTAGGTTGATAACTTGTAGTAAATAACTACAAGTGTGGGCTCACCACACCCACGATGTGCCAACAGCACTCAGTTTTCTCGAATGGTCACCCATCCAAGTGCTAACCGCGCCCAACGCTGCTTAACTTCAGTGATCTGACGAGAACTGGTTTTTTCAGCGTGGTATGGCTGTTGGTTAATTATTCAATTTTGAATGCTTTCAATTAGAAATAATATAATTTCAAATCCTTTGAATTTTAAATGATCCAATTTTCAAAATTCTAATCTAAAAATATTTAATTTTAAATATTGAAATTGTTTACTTTTCAAAATTTTAATCTCAAATCATTGAATTCCGAGATTCTTCAATTCAAAATAAAATAGCTAAATTTTGAACTTTATAATGAAATTGTCAAATTTTCAACATACTTTTCTGAAATTTTTCAATTTTGAGAGATTTTGATTTAAAATTTCTCAATGTCGAATCATTCAATTTTAAACGCTTTCAAATAGAAATTATTAATGAGTCATTCTTGTTTTAATATTTTTTTAACTTAAACTTCAAAAATTGTTACATTAATGGATTTTTATATTGTTTATATTTTCAATGTTAGCAACTAAAAATTCAGAGAAGTGAACGCGCGCGTGCATTTACTGCTAGTTATATACAATTTGCATTTGTTTTATACATTATTTTTTATTTAAAAAAAATGAAAATTATACATAATTTTGTCAACTGTTTATAATTTTTTTGAATTGACATTGAAAGGAAAAGAGATTGTGAAATATACAGAATCTATATTTTTTTGCAATTCTGTGATTAAACATTGATTGCATTTTTTTATTGTCATGTTTAAAATATAAAAAAAATAATCCACTGTATAAAATTTTTCACAATCATCCGAGCTGTCTAACTACTTTTTTTATAAAATTTTTCTATCATTAGCATATTATAAATCACTTCAACTAATGAGACCATCGCATAACGAATACTTTCATCACTTCATCATAAAACGACATTCTATAATCATTTAAAGAAAGCGGTGGCTACTTGTCTCGAAATTTCGGTACGAATAGCCGGGTTTTTTCAGTACCGATAAACATAAAAATATTGTTAAAAAATGTACTGATTTTTTGTAAATTTTAATTTCATTTAAAATTTAAATAAAGCGTTTAAATAGTGTCAGAAATTTAAATAAATAGTGTAATAATAGAGTCATAAAATTTTTCAAGTATCAAACTTATGTATAGTACGAATTTGAAAGTGTATAGTCAAAAATCAAAAAGTTTGCAATGGAAAATTAATTTAATTTGTTGAACAAAATTTCCAGCTGTCTAACATAATATTTTTAAAGTATTAAAATTGAACTTCAAATTTCATTTGAAATGCTATTTTTTGGTTGCAAATTATTTAAATTTCTATTTATTTATAGCAGGCTTCACAGTCTTTTCCCTATTACATATTAATATTACATTATTATATCTAACTATTGTTGTTTGACATTATTTGATTTGATAATTTTTATTATATATTATATTTTATTATTTATATATAATATTATTTTATATATATATAATATAATATTTTAATATAATATAATACAATACAATACAATACAATACAATACAATACAATACAATGCAATGCAATGCAATGCAATGCAATGCAATGCAATGCAATGCAATACAATACAATACAATACAATACAATACAATACAATACAATACAATACAATACAATACAATACAATACAATACAATACGGACTTGCATGTTGGTGGCGGAAGTGAGAACGTGTTTAGTGACAGGTGGAGAGAGAATTTTACGGAATTTGTGTGGAAGGTGTGAGTGGAGTGTGAGGGTGGAAGCCGAGGAGGTGAGTAGGGTTGTGTGGGGTGAATTGGGGAGATAAAAAGTGAGTTTCAGCGTGGGTGGGAGGTGGTATCTAGCTGGATAGGGAAAGTGAGGTTAGGTTGGCAAGTAATCGGGGGAGTTCGTGGTCAGGAGTCCTGGGCTTTCGAGGGTTCGAGGGTGGTTCTCGAAAAGTTAGGGGATGCTAAGGGAGAGAAAGGGGTGTCTGCAGGGACTGAGGAATTGAAAAAAAAGGGGGAAAAAAAAAAAGGAAAATTTGGCGGCGAAAGACGCCAACATTTTGCAGAGACATCTGTCGGTTGCGGCAGGTACTGCATGGATAGATCCCATTTACCGGCGGTAGAGCGGGAGGTGGGCAGCGAGAGTACTGGCAGTGCTGGTAGTGAAACCGACGGGGAGGGAATTTTCCACAAGCCACGACGGCCAACAACGCGTCGCCCGGTGTCGAGCGGTGCGTCGGGGAGAGGGAGAAATCGGGACGGTGGCAACGAAGGAAGCGAGAAGGTAAGGGAGAGAGCGTGAAGCGCAAGTGACGGGGAGGATCTCTTGCAAAGGAAGAGAGACAGCCAAGAGAGTCCGGAGAAAAGCGAGGTCGAGAGCCCGTTTAAAAAAAGCGGGATAACACCGAGGTCACCCCCCAAAAAAATGGAGGCGATGTTGGAAAAGGAGGCCCTCGGGATGTTGTTAGGCGAGATCAGGGGGCTGAGGGAGGACGTAAGGGGGACCAAGGAGCAGTTGGAAGGCATGAGGGAGGACTTGCGAATCAGAGATGAGAAATGGGAAAAGGAGGTGAAAGAGCTGAGAGAGAGAGTAGATGGGTTAGAGAGGGAAAGAAAAGAAAAAGACGTTAAAATAAAACAGATGGAAGAGGAGATTAGGGCGTGGAAAGAAAGGACGGAAAAAAGGCTTGAGAAGGTGGAGGGCAGGACGGAAATGGAAATAGGAGACGGGGGTATGGGGGGCGAGATTAAAGGTATTTGGGAGAGGGTAGGGAATATGATAGAAGAGAAAGTGGGAGAGCGTAGGAATGAAAAGGAGGAGAGGGCGGATAGGGAAAGGATAAGGGCAATGGAGTTGAGAATGGAGAGAAAGGAGAAGGCAGACAGGAGAAATAATATTGTGATAAGAGGGTTGAAGATGAAGAGCGGGGAAGAAAGGGAGGGCGTGGAAGCGCTGCTACAGAGCATAGGGTGGAATAAAGACAGGGTAGGGAAAGTTAAGTTGGAGGGGAGAAAGGAGAAAGAAGTGGCGGTTGTGGAGTTAGAGAGCTGGGAAGAAAAGTTGGGGGTAATGCGAAATAAAAATAGGATAAAGGATAAGGAAGTTTTCATCGATCACGACTTGACAAGAAAGGAAAGGGATGTACAGAGAATGTTGTACGACAGGGCTAGGAGGGAGAGGAGTGAAGGGAGATCGGCGAAGGTAGGATATCGGAAAATAAAAATAGACGAGAAAATGTGGGTGTGGGACGAGGAGAAAGAGGTGTTGAAGGAAGTGCAGGGGAATTTGTTTCGTCGGAAGTAGGGGGGTGGGGGTAATGCAGGGTAGAGGAGTTGTGAAGGTGCTTTACTGGAACGTAGCAGGGGTAAAGAAGAAGGATGAGGAGTTCTGGAGGTATATCCAGGAATTTGATGTGGTAGGACTGGTAGAGACGTGGGTGGAAAGAAAGGAATGGGATAGAATAGAGCCAAAGCTGCCAAAGGGGTATAGGTGGAGACTCCAGGAGGCGGTCAGAGTGAAGAAGAAAGGAAGGGCTAGTGGGGGAATTATAACGGGGGTTAGAGATGGATTAGAGGAAGAAGCTCACGGAGAGGAAGAGGGGGAGGGAGTGCAAATGAGGAAAGTGAAGATAGGAGGGGTAAGCAGTAAGTTTGTGACAGTGTACAATAAGGATGGGATGGAAAGAATTAAAGAAAGGGTGGAGGACCTGTTAGGTGAAAGAGAGGAGGGTATGGTGGTACTGGGTGGGGACTTTAACGCGAGGATGGGGAGGGAAGGGGGCCTTTACAGGGAAGGGGAGAGCTTTGAAAGGACTTCGAAAGATAGGTTAATAAATAAGGAGGGGGAGATTCTAAGAGACTGGATGGAGGATAGAGGCTGGGCGGTGGCAAATGGTATGGCAACTGGGGACGAAGAGGGAGAATACACATACGTAGGTAAGGTAGGGGTATCGGTAATAGATAATGTAGTTATGAATATGCAAGGGTGGGAGGAGATGGAGAGATTCGCAGTAGAAGAGAGGGTAGAGTCAGACCATCAGCCATTAGGGTTGTGGATAAGGGGTGAGAACGGCGGAAGGCAAGGTGGGGAAGAAGTGGCGACGGGGGAGAGGGTTAGCTGGACGAGGGAGGCGATAGAGAAGTATAAGGAGCTGTTAGGGATGGTGCGCTTCGAAGGGGAGACGGTGGAAGAGATATGGGAGGATTTAAAAGAGAAAGTGAAAGGGTGCGTGCAAAAGAAGGTGTTTAAAAAGAAGAAGAAAGGAATGGTGAAGCCGTGGTGGGATAGGGAATGTAAAAAGATGAAAAGGAAGGTGAAGAGGAAATATAAGAAGTGGAAAGAGGGTACTGCGAAAAGGGAGGAGTACGTAGAAATGAGGAAGGGGTTTAGATTGATGTTTAAGAAGAAAGAACAGGAAAAGGAGAAAGAGCTGGAGGAGGAGTTATGAAATGTTAAGACAGAGGGGGACGTCTGGAAGATAATAAATAGGTATAGGAAGCGGAGAGTAGGGATAAGCGAGAAGATAGGGAGTGAGGAGTGGAGGGAGTTTTTTAAAGAATCATTCCAGGGATCGGATTCAAGGAAGAGAGATGATGGGAGTAGAAGAACGGGGGAGGCAGAGATGGAAGAGTTGAATGACGAGGAGATAGAGAAACAGATAAGGAAGTTAAGAAGGTCAAAATCAGCAGGGCTGGATGGGGTAGAGAACGAAGCATGGCTGTTTAGTACACAAGAGGTTAGGGAGAGGCTGAAGGAGGTAGTGAGGAAAGTATGGAGGGGGGAGGGATTCCCACGAGGGTGGAGAGATGGTTAATAGTACCTCTGTATAAGAAAGGAGATAGGGATAGGCAGGAAAATTATAGAGGAATTACGCTAATGAATACGGCGTATAAAGTATACGCGATGGTGGTGGCGGAGAGGCTGCGGAAGGATGTCGAGGGGAAAGGAATATTGCCGGAGACGCAGGCGGGCTTTAGGGCAGGTAGGAGTACTATCGACAATATCTACGTTCTGCAGCACATTGTGGATAGAGAATTAGCGAAGAAGGGGTCGAGAGTTTACGCGTTTTTTGTGGACCTAAAAGGCGCGTTTCCGTCGGTGGATAGGGGGAGGTTGTGGGAGGCGATGGAGGATAGAGGAGTGGAGAGAGGCCTGATCGAGAGGGTAAGGGAGATATATGAAGAGACCAAAGATAAGGTAAGAGGAGGACAGGGAATTTCGGAGGGATTCTAGATGGATAGGGGGTTAAGACAAGGGTGTCCGCTTAGCCCAACGCTTTTTGCGATTTTAATTGCGGATATGGAAAGTAAGCTGGAGGCCGGAGTGGTAGGAGGAGTCAGGATAGGAGGGGTTAGAATTTGGTCGCTAGCGTATGCAGATGACATAGTGTTGTTGGCAAAAAGCGAGGAGGCCTTAAAGGAAATGATGAAGAGGTTAATAAGATACCTGGATAAGAACAGGTTAGAACTGAATGCGGAAAAGTCCAAGGTTATGGTTTTCAGAAAAGGAGGTGGAAGGGATAAGGAAGGGGAGTGGAAGTGGAAGGGAAAGGCGGTGCAGGCGGTGAAAGAGTTTGTGTACCTGGGCTTCTTGTTTCGGAGGAATGGCGGAGTGGATGGTCACATAAAAGAGAGAGTGAGAAGGGCAAATGTTGTGATGAGGCAAGTGTGGGGGTTGGGAAAGAAGTTATTCGCAGATGATTTTGGAAGGAGAATGAAATTGTTTGACTCACTAGTGATGAGTGTGCTATTGTATGGAGTAGAGGTGTGGGGGTGGAAGGAAAGCGAAGAGGTAAATAGGATACAGGAGAGATATGTAAAGTGGACACTGGGGCTGGCAAGGAACACGCCTAATTATATTGTCAGGAGGGAGACGGGGAGAACGAGTGTAGGGATTCTAGCGGGGAGTCGAGCGTGTAAATATGAGGAGAAATTTTTGGAACAGGGGGGAAGTAAGCTGGTTAGGGAGTGTTGGTGGGAGAAGGAGAACAGGAGAGGGGGTGGGAAGATGGAGGTTGAAAGAGAAAGGTATTTTAGAACGAATGGACTGCATATGGATGAATTGAGAAGGATGCATGAGGAAGGAAGGAAGGTATATGAGTTGGTTAAGAAAAACAGCATGGAGAGAGAGAAGACAGCAGGGGAAGAGAGAATAAGAGAGACAAGGTTTAATGGTAACTATGTGTGGATTATGCCAAGGGCGAGAGCGCAATATTTGTGTGAGAATGGAGAGAAAGGAAGTCAGGAGCTTATAGCGAGGATGAGATGTGGGTGCATGGAGGGTTTCAATAGGTTCTGGCTCGCTAGGGAAAAGAGGATGTGTGAACTATGTGGGAAGGGGGAGGCAAGAGTGGAGCACTGGTTGGAGGAGTGCGTAGAGGTGGAAAGGAGTGAGATAAGCATGGAGGTATTGATGCATGAAAGGGGGGACAAAAGGGCAGTAGCATGGGTGAAGGGAGTTTTGGGTAAGATGGAGAAGAAGACAAGGAAGGAGGAAGAGGAATGGAGAAGGAAAGATTGTAAATAGAGGAGGAAGTAAATATAAGTAAATGTAAATATTGTAAATAGTAGATAAGTATTAGGTAATAGCCGCGGAGGCAAAGTTTGGTAATGCGAGACAAAGCAAGAAAGTAGGGACATGCGAGCGAGGCGAGGCGAATCGAAGAAGGCAATGCGATAAGAGCGAGCGGCGTTAGAGATAAGGTGTGGAAGGATGTTAGTTTTAAGGGTTAGTTTTAAGAAAATTCTGTAAAAAAA
>CAKNYM010049163.1:21080-53756 GCA_932195095.1 Andricus curvator
TACAATACAATACAATACAATACAATACAATATAATATAATATAATATAATATAATATATATAATATAATAAAATACTTACAGTAGTTTTATATTTCAAATTAAAACCTTATGTAAACAATGTAACTTTTCTTAAAACTTTCTGAGTAGCTATTGAATAATGAATAATGGTCTTCGAAAGTTCGTCAAAAGATCAATCCACGCCTCTCGAAGACGCGAACAATATTGTATGAAATGCAGTACTGCTATATACCCAATATAACAAAATCTTCTTATAAACAAGTAAACTAACTTTGTTGAAAATTTTAAAAACGATATTGGTAGGTTATAGTAGATCATGAAAAGTTCTTAATTTTGGCAATCGATGCGTCTCGAAGACGCGAACAAATGTATTATATACATTATAGTTGTTTCCCCAATATAAAGAAAGTTTTCTCATATCAACAAGATAAACAACATATTTTTTCAATTTATAAATCGGTATTGATAGATCATAAGAGGTTGTAGAAGTTTCGTCAATAGGTCATTCGACGTGTCTTGAAGACGCAAACAAATATGTCAAATATAGTACTGCAGTACTCCTAATATCAAAAAAGTATTTTTCATATAAACAGAATAAACCATTTTTTCGAAACTTCATAAATCGGTACTGGTTGGTCATAAAAGGTTCACCAATAGGTGAATCGATGCGTCTCAAGGACGCGAACAAAGACTCCACATGTAATATTGGCGTATATTGAATATCAAAAAAAATTTTTATATAAACAGAATAAACCATTTTTTTAAATTCATAAATAGGTACTGGTGGGTCATAAAATGTTTTACAATGGGTCAATCGATGCGTCTTAAGGAGGCGAACAAACATACTGAATATAATATTTTCGTATTTTAAACATCAAAAATTTTTTTTATATAAACATAATAAACCATTTTTTGAAACTTCATAAATCGGTACTGGTAGGTCATAAAAGTTTTAATAATAGGTCGATCGGTGCGTCTCAGAGACGCGAACAAATAGGCTAGATGTCATATAGTTGTATTTTGAATATCAAAAAAGTTTTCTTTATATGAAAAAGGTAAAATTTTTATTTTCAAATTTCTAAACGCAAGAAAAAACTACTTCTAAATGGTCGATCTACCTCAAAATCCTATCAGACCTGGGTATCATTCAGAGTTACACTTCATCCATATTTCATGATCGTAGCTCTTTTACTTTTCGAGATATGGTGAACAGAAAAAAGTTACACACACACGGACATTTTTTGAAAATTTTATTTTCGAGCTCCTGGGGTCGAATTATATCAAAATATGTCAAAAAATTATATTTGCAAATCTAGGTCATTGCAAACCTCCCTTTATGAGGAAGCAATATAATTATATATTTATTATTATATTATATTATTATTAATATATATATATATATATATATATATATATATAATAATTATAATTGATAATTTGATTTGAATTCACAAATTTTGCTGAACAATCATCTTTTTTTTTTGTTTCAAAATTCATAATTTTCTGTAGAAATTTCATGTTTTTTGGTTAAGAATGCAACTGTTGGGTAACAATTAATCTGCTTGGATTCGAAATGAGCTTTTTTGTTGAAAATTGAAATGTTTTGTAGATAATTCGTATTTTCGGCTCGAAAATTCAAAAGTTTGATAGAAAATTAACAATTTGGATGGAAACTTATGTATTTTCATGAAAATTCGTCTTTCTTAACAGAAAATCAATTTTCTGGTGAAAAATGCAACTTTTTGGTTGACAATTAATCTGCTTTAGTTAAGAATTCAAGTATATTGTTGTAAATTCGCCTTTTTTGGTAGAAAATAAATTTTTGGTTAAAAATACAACCGTTTGGTTGAAATTTAATCTGTTTTAGTTGAGGATTGAAGTATTTTGCTGAAAATTCGTTTTTGTTGCTTAAATCCAACTGTTTCTTTTTATTTTAAATTCAATTTTTTTTTTGATTCAACAACTATTACATTTTTCGTTGAAAATTCATCATTTTAGGTTGAAAATTCTACTCCTTGGTTGAAAATTAAACTACTTTCTTAAAAGATATATTTTTTTTTAAGATTCATAATTTTAATTAAAAATGCTTTTTTTTCGAGTTAGAAGTTTAATTTTTTAACTGCAAATTTAACTATTTTGTTAAAAATTCAACTGATTGGTTGAAAATGACCTTTTTTGTTAAAAATTAATATTCTCAGGTTGAAAATTCAATTGTTTTGTAGAAAATTCGTATTTTCGGGTAGAAAATGAAACTATTTGGTTGAAAATTTATGTATTTTGTTGAAAACTAACCATGTTGGTAAAAAATAAATTTTTTGGGTAAAAACGCAACCGTTTGGTTGAAATTTAATCAGTTTTAGTTGAGGATTTAAGTATTTTGTTGAAAATTCGATTTTGTTGGATATTCGTTTTCGTTAGTTAAATCCAACTGTTTTTTTTTCAATTTTAAATTAAATTCTCTTTCTTGTTGATTCATGAACTATTACATTTTTCGTTGAGATTTGATCTTTTTAGGTTGAAAAATCCACTCCTTGGTTGAAAGTTTAACTACATTTTTAAGAGATAATTTTTTTTTGAAGATTCATAATTTTAGTTAAAAGTTCTTTTTTTCGGTTGAAAGTTAAATTTTTTACCTGCGAATTTAACTATTTTGTTAAAAATTCAACTGATTGCTTGAAAATGAACTTTTTTGTTGAAAATTCATCTGTTTTAGTTGAGGATTCAAGTATTTGGTTGAAAATTCGTGTTTGTTGGTAAAATTCAAGTGTTTTTTTTTAAATTAAATTCTTTATTTGCTGAAATATCAACAATTACATTTTTCGTTGAATTTTATTTTTTTATGTTGAAAATTCAACAATTTGGTCAAACTTTCATCTTTTTTTGGTTAAAAATGCAACTGTCTGGGTAAAAATTAATCTGTTTTCTTTGAAAAAACGAACTTTTTTGTTGACAATTGAACTTTTTTGCAGAAAATTCGTATTTTCGCTTATAAAATTCAACAATTTGGTAGCAATTTGAACTATTTAGATAACAATTTTTTTTGTTTTGAAAATTCGCCTTTTCTTGGTAGAAAATGTTGTGTTGTTAAAAATGCAACAGATTGGTTAAAATGTAACTTTTTTGTTAAAAATCTATATTTTCGAGTTGAAAATTCAACATTTTTGTAGAAAACTCGTCTTTTTGGTTTGAAAATCCTACTATTTGATTGAAATTTGTTTTCTTTTTTGACAAACAGATTATTTTTTTTTTTTTTTTTTGAAAATTCAACTATTTTGCTGAACTTTCATGTTTTTGATTTAAAAATGAATCTCTTTCTGGAGAAATTTAATCTTTTTTGGTTGCAAATCCCACTGTCTGGATGAAAATTAATCTGTTTTAGTTGAAAATTAATTTTTTGTCGAAATATGAACTGTCTTGTAGAAAATTCAACTATTTGGATTAAACTTTTTGTATTTTGTTAAAAATTTTCCTTTTTTGATAGCAAATCCATTTTTGGTAAAAAATGCTATAGATTGGTTGAAAAATAACTGTTTTTATTGAAAAATCGTATTCTCAGGTTGAAATTTCAATTGTTTCGTAAATTCGCCTTTTGACTTAAAAATGCAACTATTTGGTACAAAATTAAACTGTGGAAAATTATTTTTTTCAATGAAAAATTAATTCTCCCGAATGAAAATTCAACTTTTCCATTTTTTGTTGAAAACTGATCTTTTTTAGTTTAAAAATTCATATATTAAGGTAAACAATTTTAGACCAATAGTGTCAATAGTGTAGTGAGTTCAAGGCCTAAAAGTTCTGTATTTTCTTTTTTGTAGATTTGAAAAAAATTAAAATGATTGATCATGTGTGGAAAGTGGATAAATTATCGAACGTAATTTTACATTGATGTGTATCACGCTCTCATTGCTCGTCTGAAGGATTTTTATAGTGCCCATAATATATTTGTATAATTATCCTAGCAATCCGAGTAGCCTTCGAAACGATGACACCGCAAAGATCTTCGCCTTCAGAAGTTACTCATTAACTTCGATTCAAATGAATAAAAATCATTGAGTAACACACGTTCCTACACATATATATTGTACACAAAATATATTGTACACAAAGTATACTGATCATGTTTTTCCTACACAAAATATTTTCTACACAATATATTTCCTACAAAGAATTTAATACTGTTATATTTTTCCTACAAAAAAATGTGTCCTACACAGAATATTTCCTACTCTCTAAATCTGAATTAGTAGAAAAGTACTAATTGGTAGTAGTTTTCTACTAATTCAAATAGTGCCGATCATTCCTTGATCATCTTTGATCATTTCTCCTTCTACTTCCTGCGACTCCCTCCTCTCGTCACACATTCTCCATTCCCTTCTAACTTGCCATCTCTCCTCCTCCCATCTTGAATGTCCCGTGTTTCCTCTCCTCTCTCTATTTAATATTTCCTGCAGGCATACTTGAGCAACTTTGCTACCCTTACCACTCTTATGTTTCTCTTCAAAATTCGAGACCCTTTTCCTCTGCCTCATCACCAATTTCTCTCTCCCTGTTTCTTCTCTCAACCAGCTTCCTCAACTTCCACTCAACTTCCAGCTCCCTCCCATAACCCATCTTAGAAATCTCTCTTGCATGTTTTCTACTTTTTTGTACTCCTTCCACCCCCAAATCTCCACTCCATAACACATCACAGACCATACCCTCATCTTCCAGTCCTCTTTGAATCTTCTTTTTCCAATCCCCCACACTTGACCCATCACCTTACTTGCACTTTCTATCCTTTTTTTCACTTGCAGATCATTTCCACCTATCCTAAATAACAAAATTCCTCTACCATTTCCACCATTTCCCCATCTATCTTCCATCCACACTTTACTTCATTCTTTCTCTTCCTGAAACATACTATCTTTGTCTTCGTAACATTAATTGTCAGGTCTTTCTCTCTCACATATTCTTCTAATCCTTTTATTAGCAACCTCATTCCACTTTCATTTAACGAGTATATTCTCTCATTTCCTAGAACTATACCCCCTTTACCTATCCTTTTCATTTCCTCTTCTAGGTCTGCTAACAATATACTAAACAACAACGGACTTAGCGGGCACCCTTGCCTGAGATCCCTCCCTGTCCAGAACTCCTCTCCTTTCTGTTCTTCGATCCTCACCCTTGTCTTCGTCTCCATAAAGACCTCTTTTATCCTCTCAATCAGCTCTTCGTCCACCTCCCTTTCTTTCATTGCCTTCCACAAAATTTTCCTATTCACCGAGTCAAAAGCTGCCTTAAAATCTACGAAGAGTGCTACAAGTTTTCCTTTTTTCTGTCCCAGATTCCTGTTGACTAGATAGTTCAGCACGAAAATGTTATCCACTGTCCCCATCCCCTTCCTGAATCCTGTTTGATTGTGTCGAATACTTCCTTTCTCTTCTACCGGTTCTTCTAATCTCTTTCTAAGCACCTGCGCGTATATTTTATACGTTACTGGCATGAGAGTGATTCCTCTATAATCTTCCACTTTTCTACCCCCTCCTTTCTTTAATAAAGGAACTACCAATCCTGTTCTCCACTCCTTCGGCCATCCTTCCCCTCTCCATACTCCGTTACATACTTCTCAAATCTCTTCTCTAACCCTTCTTCCGCCAAATTTTAACGCTTCATTCTCCATCCCATCCTCTCATGTCGCCTTGTTTCTTTTTAACTTATCAATTGCCGGATTCACCTGCTCTCTAGTCAACTCATTTCCACCTTCCATGTCTCTCTCCTTGATCTTTCTACCTTCCCCCCTCACCTTGCTCTCCACCCCTGCTAGCAATTTCTTAAAATATACCGTCCATTCTCTTCCTTCCTTTATTGCTTTCTCTACCTCCTCCATATACCTCGCCTTCTCCTCCTCTTGTTTTACATCCAGTAATTTCTCGTGTTCCCTTTTTCTTTTGTTATGCTCCTTTCTGACTATCTCTCCTCTTCTCCAATTCCTTAACGATAACTTCATACGCTCTTTACTCTCTATACATTCCACATCCCACCATCCTCTATTCTCCCGCCTTTCTTCCTCACTTGGCCTAATTTCCTCCACTATCTTTTCTACCCTTCCCGTCATCTTACACAACATCTCATCCACACCTCTCCTGACTTCAATCATCAAATTATCTTCTTCCATTCTTTCCGTATATTCTGTTAGCTTATCTACTTCCCATTTGCCCATCTTTGCTTTCTTCCCTGTCGCCCGCTCCTTCTTCCTTCCTTCTTATCTCCAATTCCCACGTTTCAACGTTGCAATGACCGGGAAGTGTGTTGATCCTATTTCTCTCCGTACTTCCATTCTTTCAAACAGCCTCCTCATCCTTTCCTCGGCTAGAATGTAGTCTATAATGGTTTCCCCTTTTCCTGCAAACGTTATCTCATATTCCTCATCCCCTTCTGAGTTCTGATTACAAATGAACCATCCTGTTTCTCCTAGAATTTCCAACAGAGTCCTACCCTCCTGGTCCACCTGTTTGTGTTTCGAGTTTCTCCTGAAAGTCACACTCTCTTCATCCCATATTTCCCCTCCCTGCTCCCCCGTCCAAGCATTCAGATCACCTCCTATCAACACCAATTCGTCATCCTTTTTCGCCTCCTATTTCCTAATCACACTCCAACCTTCTTCTTCCCCCCTTCTCCTGTAAATGCAAACTATCCTCACCTTTCTTCTTCCTATCTTCACCATTCTCGTCATTACTCCATCCGTTTCCTCAAATCCCATTTATTTTCTCTTTTCTCCCACCAATTCCTTCCTCACTCCTGACACCATACCCCCTTTCTTTCTTCCCTTTACCTTCTCTTTCTTTGCCTCCTGCATCTGCCACATATATCCGTTGGGTAACTACCTCTCCATTCTCTTCCAATCCTTCTCATCTACCCAGGTTTCACTCAACATCACTACATCCCATTTCTTCACCTCTTCCCAGAATCCTTCATCTTTATTCATTAACCCTGATACTTTATTCTTGAAATACTTTCTTTAATTTAAAACTTTCACGCAAAACCTGATTATTACGTCACTATTAATGATAGAATTTCACTTATTGCTGATTTCAATCATTTACCCTCTTCTTATACTGATTTAAATTTAGAGAGCACCTTTCCGAACTTGAATAATGTTAACCTTTGAGTATGGCCGTGCGGTCTCACAGACCGCACCATGCTTCTGATACGTGGCTCCCTGCCCCCTGGCCTTCCTCGACACTGCCGTTATTAGTAACTTTAGTTTTAGTTGCGCTTTTGACGAGGTAGGTGGACAAAGTGTGGTCCTTCGGGCAATTAGTGAGTAATGTCATTAAAAGCTCATACGCGGTCCGTGAGACCGCACGTCCACGGTAGCGTCACATTTTTATGTTTCTGTTTCAAGTTGTTCAAGTTATTTAACCGTTAAGTAAGGACGTTATTTTATGCATGTTTATGAATACTTATAAATACTTATTGTTATCTAACTCATACAAGTATATAAAGGGTCATTGGAATAACTAAGCAATTAATAAATTTGATCAACTTGTATTATTAATAATCTTTTACAACAGAGGAGGGAGGGACCCAATTTTAGAAACATGGTGCGGTCCATGAGACCGCACGTCCACACTTAAAGATTAAAACGCAAGATGTCACACACAACCTTGCGCATGATGCGGGTACCTCAGAGTACGGAACGCAGCCGTCAAGGAAAAATTGTACATTTCGATTATGCCTCATTTGAGCAAAAAGTGACATTATTATCGACGTATGGTCGTGCGGTCTCATAGACCGCACCATGTTTCTAAAATTGGGTTCCTCCCTCCTCTGGTGTTAAAGATTATTAATAATTAAAATTGATAAAATTAATTAATTTTCTTCTTATTCCAATGTCCCTTCATATACTTGTATTAGTTAGATAACAAAAACTTCTTTATTTTTTTAATTAGATATAAATATATACAGCGGTCTGTGAGACTTAAGGTTCTTGTTAGTGCAAAAATGAAATTATGTCTATACTTAAAGGTCCATAGATGCACTGTTACAGAAAAATTATAATTAAGTTAAAAAAAATTGGAACTTTCGGATCGTAAAATTGCGCCTTGTCGTAAAAATGTAGATAAAATCGCTGCAATTACGTGAGGCCTTCTTATATCTTGACTTTCTACGTAATCGCATCGCTCACATAATATCTTTTGTCGTCTCAAAAATCAGGTCTAAAAAAAAAAAAAATTCTATGATTTTAAGAATTTATATAATATTATCAGTCATTTTTTTATGAAAGAACAAACATTATTTTATAAAAAGTTTTAAATTTACGAAAATAATTATTTTAACAATAGTTTTTGTAATTGGATTTTTCCTTATTATCGCTTCTTAACAATTTTTTAAAAATGGTTGAATTTTTATAAATCTTTTTTCAGGGAAAACATTCCCTACAACTACAAATTGTTTCGACTATTTTCTCCATAGAAAAATTCACTTTAAAATTGGAAACAGTAGAGGTAGAGAATGTTTTCTCTGAAAAAAATAAACCATCATTCATCGAAATCAAACAATTTAAAAAAATTGGAAACAAGTGATAGTAAAAAAATGCAATTGCAACAAAAATTGCTAAAATATATGGTTTCTCTAAGTTTTAATTTTTTTTTCATTATAAATAATATTTTTTATTTAAAATATTATCATCCTTAATATTATTTTGATTCTTAAAATCAAATTAAAACTATTTTTTCAGAGGTTTGATTTTTGGAATGAGAACTACCTTAAGTAGTCCAATTCTTGTCAAAATTTGAATAAAAAAGTATATTTAATATACTTTTTTTATTTAAGAATTATTTGAATCTTGAAAAAATGACCTCACCTTTTTATTTTGTATTCTGGTTTTTTAAAATTGTAATATAAAAAAACATTTTATTCAATAATATACATTTTCTTTTAATTAATGATTGTGGATATTAAGCAAAAATAAAAAATAAATTAAAAATAGGATCTTTTCGAAGGAACCAGCAGTAAAAAAACTACAATATAAATATTGCGAGGTCGGAATGACATAATTTTTCCGAAAAAACAAAATCCTGAATTATGAAGAATGTCGAAAATATAATTGCTGAAATAGAAATTTTCCGAAATTTCCAATTCAAACCACCGAAACAAAAAATAAACTACCGAAATTGTCTATTAACGATATTGAAATATTTTGAAAGTGAAAGTTAACAAAACTAGAAAAATTCAGAAATTTTAAATGACCGAAATTATAAAATTACTGAAATTTTAAAGCAAAAAATTTCAAACTCCTCAAAAAATCAAAAAAATATAGTGGACTTGCACACCTGATTTAAATTTAACGCAGATTGTATATGATGTATAATATAAAATAGAATATAATTCTCGGAGAGACAAAATATTACACATTATTATTTTTTATTTTTCTGAGAGTTTGAAATTTCGGTAATTTACTAATTTCGAGAATTTTAAATTTCTATAATTTACTCAATTCGAGAATTTACTAATTTCGGAATTTAAAAATTTTGGAATTTTGAGAATTCGGGTTTTATAATTTGGGACGACTGAGAAATCCCAAAAAGTAAAATTCCCGAAAAAGTCAATATTTGAAACTGAAAATTGCAGGAATCATAAAATTGCCGAACTATAAAAATCTAAAATTGGAAAATTCCCGACTAAAAAAATGAAAAAAAATTGGTTTTTAATCAATATTATTCATTAATTAAAAATACAATAATGAAATATTTTGATCAAGGACAAATTTTGTTATTTTTATTTTTAAAAATTATTGTTTGAATGTTTCATTATTTTATTTTTAATAAATCCCGGAACATAAAATTCCTGAATTTCAACAATTGAAAATTTTAAAAAATAAATATTATTTATTCATTGAAAATACAATAATGAAATATTTCTATATGACATTTTTTCTAAATGTTCAAAGCTTGTTAAATTGTTGTTTTTAATTTAAAATAACAATAATTGAAAAAAAATCATCCACAAATATATTTTGTTCAATTATTGTGGTTTCAAATTCAAACAATAATATTATAAACTGTTCGGGAATTTTATTTACGGTAATTTTCCAATGTAGGAATTTTATTATTCGGGAATTTTATTATATGGAAATTTTATTATTCGGCAATTTTATTAGATGGAAATTTTATTATTCGGGAATTATAGAATTCGGTAATATTATAAACTGCTCAGAAAGTGTATTATTCGGAAATTTTGTAATTCGGGATTGTTATATTTCGACAATTTTATAATTTCGGGAATTTTTTCTTTCGAAAATTTTCTTTTTTGGGAATTTTACAGTGTCGGTAAATATATTTTCGGTATTTTTCAACACTCGTTATTTTTCTTTTTCGATAAAATTATGTCATCCCGCAGAGTTTTTTTGAATTTTTCAAATTTAGCTTCTTAATCAAAGCTTCTAATTTTGGATACATATTTTTTTAATGTAATTTAATCTAATTTTGCAACTCGATTCTGGCCTTCCGATCAGGATCAAGTTGAATGACCTAATGGTGGACTCAGAATATATTTTATGCAAATTACACAATCATGTGCAGTTATCCCGGAACTACTGGTTGTGAGTCATGTTTTTATCTCTAACTTTAATTTTTTTTAATAGTTCCATACTTATAAAGAATAAACATTTTTAGTACGAAGGAACTTTTTCACAAATAAGTAGTTCAAATTGTTATAAAAATCCACAAAGTTTGTGTGTAAATTACTTTATTATATATGGCCCCTCATATATTTTTTTTATTATCATTAATTACTAATAAATGAATAATAATTTAAAATCTCTTATATGGTCCTTTATATATTCTGTATACAAAGCCATATGTTAGGAAAAAATCCATGCTGAAGAAGGTGGGCCGAAAATAATAAATGATTTTTTGAAATCAAAAATGACCCTACGGTGTCACAATGAGGCCAAAAATGTTTTTTTTTTCGAGAATTTACCAAAACTTCCCCATGGGTTTCAAAACTATCGTGATTTTTTTATGCACATGTTTTTGGTATTAAATTCTAATGAAAAATTAAACTTAAAAAACTTTTGTTTAAGTGAGAATTTTTTTCAAATTAGTAAACATGAAATTTTTTAAGATTCAATTAATTTAAAAAAAAATTTCTTCAAGTTTTACACATGAAATAAAATTAAAAGATTTTAAGCAATTTACGTTTTTCGATTTGGTTACCGTTTTTACCGTTTTGCGCTTTATGAACAAAAGCCATTAGATATAGAGTCTTTTCACAATTTTGGATTATGTTACTGTTTTTTGTCGGAAATTGGTACCTTTGTTAAAAAAAAAGATATAAAAAAAATATTCACAACTTTTTAACAATTTCAGGCTATGTTGGCGTTTTACACAGGAAATGTGTATTTTTAAATAAAAAATCATTAGATTTAAATCCGATGATTTTTGTTTGAAATAACAAAATTTACAAACAGGAACAATTTCAGATTTTGTTAGTGTTTTTCGTCTGAAATTGACACCGTTGTTAACAAAAAAATTCAAAGAGCATTTACAAATTTACAAATTTTTAAAGTTATGTTGGCGTTTTACTTAGGATTTTTTCATTTTAAAACAACAAATCATTACATACTAAATAATTTTGGATAATTTTTAACAGTTTTAGGTTGTGTTGCTGCTTTACATCAGAAATCCAGCGATTTTTGTTCAAAATAATAATAAAACGATCACGTTCTTCACATAATTTTGAAATACATTAGTGTTTGTCGTCGGAAATTGTTATTTCTAATAAATTTCTATATATTTTGAAGAAGATTCGCAAATTTTCAAATAAGGTGCACAGTTTTGGTACAATTTAAGGATATGATAACATTATTCACTGAAAACCGGTTGTTTTCAACGAAAATCATTAAATTTCACAGAATATTTACAATTTGGAACAATATTTTGTTATGTGTTCCGTCGGAAATTGATATTTTTAATTGAAGAAATATTAAGATTTTTCAGATTATCATTATTCTTGAGATTATAATTCAGTCATTAAAATTCACAATTTTCGGGTTTGTTGGCGTTTTACATCGGAAATCGCTATAGATTTGAAAGAAGATTCACAACTTTTGAAAAATTTTAGGTTAGATTAGGATCTTTTAATAATTTTTGATTACATTAGTGCTTTTCGTCGGAAAGTGGTATTTCAAATAAAAAATTTATATTTTAAAGATGATTCACAATTTTGAAATAAGTTATCGTTATGTTCACATTTATCACAGGAAATAAATTGTTTTCAACGAAAATCATTAAATTTCAATGAAGATTTAAAATTTCGAAAAAATGTTTGGGTATGTTTTTCTTCGAAAATTGATATTTGCAATAAAAAAATTATAAGATTTTCAGGTTATCATTCAGTCATCAAATTCACAATTTGGGCTTTTTAGTGGTTTATACCGAAAATCGATACAGATTTCAAAGAAGATTTTCAATTTTGCAACAATTTCAGGACTTTAAAAAAGCATTAGGTTTATAATTAGATTTCTCATCGCAAACAATTGTTTGTTACATAATGTCAGTGTTTATCGTCTGATATATGTAATTGTTATTAAAAAACTCATTAGAAATTTAAAGAGTATTTACAACATTCGAACAATAATAGGTTATGTTTGTATTTTTCGTCGGAAATTGGTATTTTTCATCTACATTCATTTGATAATCTAATGGAAATGATGATGGAATCATCACCTTTTAGTTTTCCCTGGTATTATAAACGAAAATCGTACATAAATACTTTCAAAAATCATCTAAAATGTATATTTTTATTTATTTAATGAAAAATTGTTGAAAAAATTGAATATTTGAGTATAATTTATTGATTTAGTTTGAATTCTTTGAAATTTTAAATAATATATTGTAACCTGCGAATTACAGGGGTAGCCTGAAGATAGGCAAAAGGAATATCTCCTGTGTGATTCTTTCGAAAAGTAGCATCACACAGGAGAAACTCTAAAGCGCAAACTCCGACGACTCCACTCAGACGCTATTGCGTAAACGTGGGAGGGGAGAACTGGAGCACTTCGAAGGAGTTGAGAGCGCAGCTGAAAAACGGCAGTCTTGATCTTGCAGCTGAAAAGCGCAGATCGCAGAGTGAAAACCTTGAAGGAAGGCTTAAAGATTTATCTTCATTCCTTGCTTCACAAACTCCCCTAATAGTGGAGAGCGGCAAAATACTTAGCCTAAAAACTAAATATTTTGAGCTCTTCCGCAAATAGCGAAGTTCTCTTTAAGAGTGCACAGGAGATTCATCTCCCCACACAGTCTAGAAAAGAAACTTAGCTTCAAAAGCGATCTTCGTTCTCTAAGAACAATATCTTTGACAATCCAGAACATTTTCGGAGCAAGGAGTTAAGAGTGCAGCGGAAAAACGGCAGTCTTGGTTTTGGAGCTGAAAAGCGCAGATCGCAGAGTGAAAACCTTGAAGGAAGGCTTGAGGATTTATCTTCATTCCTCGCTTCACAAACTCCCCCAAGAGTGGAGAGCGGCAAAATACTTAGCCTAAAAACTAAATCTTCTGAGCTCTTCCGAAAATAGCGAAGTTCTCTTTAAGAGTGCAAAGGAGATTCATCTTCCCACACAGTCTAGAAAAGAAACTTAGCCTCAAAAGCGATCTTCGTTCTCTCAGAACAATATCTTTGACAATCCAGAGCATTTCCGAGCATTTTTGCTAATATTTGATATTTTTGGCAAGGTTCCACCCGCGTTTTGAAGATTAATTTTTATTTTGGGCGGTAGACATATTTCTCGAGATATTTTAAATCTTCGCTACTATCCCATTTACATTTTCGAGCAACGTCAGGGTTCACCGTGACACTTGGTCAACAAAATGAAATGGTATAGTTTTACGAGCTGTCAATCGCATTTCAAGCTACTTACAAACAGACGAGGAGTTCACTGCTCTACCTGGTTTCGAAAGTAATTGAATGCGACTGGTAGAAAGAGAGGGAAATATTGATGTTTCTTGAAAGGGATCTAAGCGTCTAAAATTCACAAAATTTCTTGAAGAAAATATTTTGAGAGTCGAGTCAGCTCGGGGATACTCTCCCTTCTTTATTTTGAGAATAAAAGCGCACTACCAAGCAAATTTTATGCCAAAATTCTCCTTTGCGAAATTGAAGAGATTTTATTGCGTGTTTTATATTAAATATTACTGTGAATATAGGGTAGAAATCAGAAACCTGAATTTACAAATAGATTAGCTCAGGGATATTGAATAAAAATCATTAAATGTGAATGGAATCTTACTCTTTCTCCATGAGATACCCCTTTGTTGATTGATTAATAATTAAAAATTCTCATATAGTTATAAATTAACTAATTCAGTTAACCTAGCTAAAAGCCAGCGGTTACAATATATATAATAAATATTCGAACCACTTTCGTAAACGGTATGTCAACTAAATGCAGACTCCTGTTTTTCAATTAGATACGCCGTTTTATTTGCATTTTTTCTTAGGCGTGGGTGACCGTCCTAATTATTCCGCTTTGTTTGTTACCGGACGTGAATTCCAAAATGATTCTCAATCTATAAGTAGCACTTTTTGTTATCTAAACTCGCGGCTAATCCTTTCTTATAGAAGTGAATTAAATAGTTCATAAACAGAAAAATGTTTAAAAGCAGTTGTGCATAAATGGACTGAGCAAATGAGAAAATTATATTTTATTTTTTGTGAAAACAGAAAGAGTAAAATATTCGAACCACTTTCGTACCCAGAATATGTCAAACCAACTGGAAAGAGTCCTTTTTCTCAATTAGATAGGCAGTTTTATTTGCTGACTGCTCGAAACATGAAAGTAGTCCTTTTTGAGTCTTATATTCAGTTTCATTAAAATATTAGCATTCATTACTTAATTTTTTCTCAAAATTAATAGTACTTGAACAGCAACATACTAATATATGTAAAAGCTGTTTCAATTATTCCGATTTGTTTGATATCGGAAGTGAATTCCACAGTCTTTCTCAATTCAGGAGTAGCATTTTTTTGTCTAAGCTCGCGGACAATCCTTTCTTATGTAAATGATTTAAATTGTTCATGAACAGAAAAATATTTAAAAACAATTGTGCATAGATGGACTGAGTAAATGGGAGATTTATTTTCTTTATTTTTCGTAAAAAAAGACAGAGTAAAATATTCGAACCACTTTATTACCCAGAATGTGTCAAACTTAATTTAGAGTCCTGTTTCTCATGTAGATAGGCAGTTTTGTTTGGTGACCGTGCAAAACATGAAAATAGTCCTTTTGAGTCTAAAATTCAGATTGTTTAAAATAGTAGCATTCATTATTTCACTTTTTCTCAAAGTTAATTGTAATTGAGCCAACACAGAAAAAACAGAAGATAAAGTTTCCATTGATTTCAGTTGAAAGATTCGCTGCAACATAAATTAACCTTATCGAATAAACTTTACACGAAATTGAGATAATTTCGTGTTTTTAAACTATCTCGGAATAATTTTTCAGTGGAAAAGCGTCGTCTTATGTAGTTGACAGCAGTGCGAAGAACATGGAACTATGAATGAAATCGGTCTAGAAATCAGGACAACCAATTTTAAAAAACATTGCAATTATTACAATTTAATTTTAAAAATAATTGCACTTATCGCGGACGAATGAAAATATATTTTTCGTGACTGAAAATGAAGCACTTGACACCCAGTCGAAAAGTCGCCATATTCACTATGATCTCAACCATACTTCACAAGTTATGAGATAGGAATTTCCGTCCAGACATTTTATTCAAGAAACCATTTTTTAAATTTAAATTTGAAGTATACTTTTACATTAGTATTGATTTTCAATTAATAATATTTAAACTCAACTTTATGCTGAAATAAACTAAAGATGCCACTTATTAATCATACTACAAATCTTATTGATGCTTCAACCTTAAAATTAATTAATTAATATTTTATATGATTTGAGAACGTTGTATATGATTTTTTGTTTAATATCGGACAATTCCACAATCTTTCTCAACTTATAAGTAGCATTTTTTTGGTGTTTAAAGTAGCAGCTAATTTTTTCTTATTAGAATTAACGATAATAATCAACGTCCTGAAAAAATAATTATTATATGGAGATTATACGACTGTCAAAAAAAATAATTTTGTTCATCATCATAATTTTTTTTTTCAGAGTAGCATTATCCATTCCTCCCGACACGAATCATGGTGACCACGTGACTCGATCGAAATGTTCGATGTATGCCGTAAATTATACGGAGATCCTCGAAAAAGGAATAACCGTGGCTGATCCGAAGTGGCCAATCACAAACTGTAAACACGGCTGGGAATTCAATTACACGGTCATACCTTATCCGACCGTGGCAACCGAGGTAAATAATTGCTATATACACTATACATAAATTCTCACTTCGGAAACGCGAATTTCGCCACCTAATTCACTTTTAGTTCCAATCTTTCAACAAGTTTACCATTTTTATTACCCATTTCAACAGCACTAACTTTCTTGTTATTTATGATCACATAAAAGGATCTTCTTTAAAAAAAAAACTAGAACATTGTGCGCACTAAGCGCGCACTAATTGCCCTTTCTTTGGCATAAAACTCGGTTTATTTTCCAACCTTTTGTTATAGATTTTACAGAAAATTTTATATGATTTGAGAACGTTGTATATGATTTACAAAAGTTTCTTTATCTGTATAATTCATCTATCATCTATAATTCGCTATCATAATTTATTCATATATATAACAAAATTAATAAAATAAGTAAATGAAAAATGGTTTAATTTGTATTATATGTATAGATTCAATATTAATGACACTATTTTTATCATTTACTTATTTTATTCATTTTTTAGCAGTTGAAAAATATAAAAAAATACATTTTCAAGGTATTTCCGGATGAACTATTTATCAAGGTAGAATTTAATTCCACTTTTTGAATTTGACTTGAATTTTCTATAAAATTCCATTTACCACACTTTTCGGACATATTTGTCACATAAATATATTTAATTATTTTTTATATCCGAATTTTATTTTTAAAGTTCAAGAGTAAGAAAAATGTAACATTGTGGGCATGATGAAACTGAAAAAATTCAAGATCTATGATATAACATTTTATTTAATAAAGACCAACTTTATTGTTAAATAACATTCAAAATAGTTTTTATAATAAATGAAAAATAACCGTTTTTCTATATTTTTATTTTATTATTAACATTTAAATCATATTTTTTAAAACCAAAACTTACAAGGAATGGTTAATATTTCCTAGTTCTATTGAAAATAGAAGAATCTGGAATTTACTACATTTACTAAATTTAAAAAAAATCATTTTTTTGTTAATTTATCATTTTAGTTGAAAATTTTTTTTGCTTCAAAATGTAACTACTTCGTTGAATTTTTGTTGTTGCGCATTCATTTTATTGACTAAAAATTGAACTATTTCATGTTTAGTTGAAACTTCCTCAGTTGAAAATCTTAACTATTTGCTTGAAAAATTCTGTATTTTGTTGAAACTTTGTCTTTTCTGATTGAATATTAATCTTCTTGGTTCACCTTTTTGGTTGAATATTAATTTTTTTGGTTGAAAAAAAAAATATAAGGTTGAAGATTTCTTTAAAAGTTTAAAATTTGCTTGAAAATTTACGTATTTTATTAAAAATTAATCTTTTTGGTTGAAAATTCATTTGTTTGGTTGAAAACTTAACTATTAGATTGAATATTTGTTTAAAAATTTAACATTCGGTTGAAAATTCATATAGTCTGTTAATAAATAATCCTTTTTAGTAGAACATTAGTTTTTTTTTATTGAAAATTGAGTTTTTAACTGAAAATTTGACGATTCCAATTTTTTAGGTTTCTTTTTTGAGCTTTTAAATTGCCCAATTGATATTGAGGAAAAGCGACAATAAAAAGCTTTCGAGATTTTCGTGACACACCTATTTTTTAGAGAAGGAATATTTTTTATTTATACCAAAACGGATTAGAAATTTTATATTTCAATTCATTTTTCATTTATTCAATATGAAAGGCTTCAAATTGCTAAGATTTTGAATAAAAATATATTGCATTTTCAGCCAAAAAGATTAATTTTAACGAAAAATTTCATTTTTTGAGCTAAAAAGTCGAATGTTTTAGAAAACATTTGACTTTTAATCCGAAATTATAAATTTTCAACCGAAAAGTTATTTTCAGCAAAAAGGGTCATTTTCAACCAAGAAAGATGAATTTTCAGCCACCTAAAACTAAAAAATAATAATTTTCACCATACAATTGAAATTTTGAGCAAAAAAGACTAATTTTTCATCAAAATAGATTTAATAGACTTGAAAATTAAATTAGTTGAATTTTCAAGCCAAAAAGACGAATTTTTGATAAACCAAAAAAGAGGAATTTTCACCAAAATATTTACATTTTTAATTAGAGATAAATTTTCAACAAAAGTGATGAATCTCCAACTGCCATATTTAAATTTTTTATTTGAAAAAATGAATTTCAAAAAAATACATTGAAAAGAAAATAGTTCAATTTTTAATAAATTAGTAGAATTTTCAACTGAAGAATATGAATTTTTAACGAAAAATGAAATAGTTGATATTTCTAACAAAAAATATTTTAATTCTAAAGCAAAAACAGTTGAGTTCAACAAAAAAGACAAATTTTCGACAAAATAGTTGAATTTTTAATAAAATAGTTGAATTGCCAACATAATACCTGCATGTTGTATTTTCAACTAAATGTTTGAATTTTTTACCATAGAAATTAATTTTTAACAAAATAGTTTCAACTTTCACCAAGTAGTTGAATTTTCAACAAAAAATATTTTAATTTTAAATACAAAATAGTTGAATTGAACCAAAAAGATGAATTTTAACAAAATAGTTAAATTTTTAATGAAAGAGATAATTTTTAAAATAAAATGATGAACCTCCAACTGAAAAATTCAAGTTTGCATTTAAAAAAATTAATTTTAACAAAAAAATTGATTTTACAAAAAATTGACTTTCAGTTCCAATCTTTCAACAAGTTCACCATTTTTATTATCCATTTCCACAGCACTAACTTTCTTATTATTTAAAGTATCTTCTCTTTACAAAAATATATTTTATTCAAATCAAAATGGATTAGAAATTTTATATTTAAATTTATTTTTCATTCAACAAAAAAATTTGAGTTTTCAGCAAAAAAAATTAATTTTCAACAAAAAAGTTCAGTTTTCTAGATAAAAAGTCGAATGTTTTAGAAAACAGTTGACTTTCAATCCCGAAAAGATAAATAGTCAACAAAAAAGTTAATTTTCAACAAAAAACTTAATTTTCAGTAAAAAAGTTCATTTTGAACAAAGAAGTTAATTTTTCACAAAAAACTTCTTTCCAACTAAGAAATATGAATTTTGAACGAAACAATCGCATTTTAACGAAAAAAGATGAAATTATAACCAAGAAGGTTAATTTTCAACCCAAAAAAGAGGAATTTTCAACCAGAAATAAATTTTCAACTAAAAAAGAACAATTTTCAACCAAAAATTAAATAGTTACAGTTTCAGTTAAAAAAAATAATTAAAAACAAACGAGTTTTCAACTAAATAGTTTAATTTTGAACCAAAGAAGTAAATCTTCAACCAAGAAAATGATTTTTACACAAAGAATTTTCAACTAAAGTGATAAATCTATAACTGAAATATTTAAATTTTTAGTTGAAAAAATTGATTTTAAACAAAAATACTCCATCTACCAAAAGATTTGGTCGAAAAAACCAAAAAATTTTGTTAGGTCAACCAAATATTTTGTTGTCTATAAAGTAACCATATTCTATGGTTAAACCAACAAAAATCTTGTTCATTCAACCACATCATTTTCTGATTGCCACTCAGAAAAATCATTTTCTTGAATCAAATAAACTATTTTCTTGGATATGACAGAAAAATTTGGCTGAATTGAACAAATTTTGGTTGGTTCAACAAAATATTTTATCAACCCATCAAAATTGTTTGTTGAATCAAGAAAATACTTAATTTACCAAAATATTTGGTTAAAACGATCAAAAAATTTAGTTGGGCCGTCCAAATATGTTATTGTCCATATAATAAAATATTCTATGGTGTAACTAATAAAAATGTTGTTGATCCAACCACATCGTTTTCTGAGTGCCATTCAGAAAAAATATTTTTTTTTTAATAAAAAAAACTATTTTCTAGGATATGTATGAACATTTTTTTTTAACAAAGTATTTGATTGACCCAACAAATTTTTTTTGTTGAATTAAGCAAATACTCCATCTAACAAAATATTTGGTTAAAACAACCAGAAAATTTAGTTGGGTCAACAGAATATTTTGTTGTCCATATAATAATCAAATTCTATGGTTGAACTTAAAAAAATGTGGTTGATCCAACCACATCGTTTTCTGAGTGCAACTCAGAAAAAACATTTTCTTGAATAAAAAAAACTGTTTTCTTGGATATAAAAGGAAAATTTGGTTAAATCAAACAAATTTTGGTTCATTCCAGAAAATATTATGTTGACTTAACCAAAGTTTTTTCTTGGATCAACCAAATAAACCATCTACCAAAAGATTTGGTTAAAACATCCAAAAAATTTAGTTGGGGTAACCAAATATTTTGTTATCCATATACTAACCATATTCTATGGTGGAACCAACAAAAATGTTGTTGGTCCAACCACATTTTTTTCTGAGTGGCATTCAAAAAAATATATTCTCGAATCAAAAAAACTATTTCCTAGGATATATATATATATATGAAATTTTTGTTGATTCAACAAAATATTTGTTTGAATCAATAGAATGTTTTAAATGAATCAACCAAATACCCCATCTACCAAAAGATTTGATTAAAAAACAAAAAAATTTAGTCGAGTCAACCATATTTTTTTTTGTATATATAATCACCATATTCTCTGGTAGAAATAATAAAAATGTTGTTTATTTAACCACATTGTTTTTTGAGTGCCACCCAAATTTTGGTTGATTCAACAAAATATTTGATTGATCGAACAACACTTTTTCGTTAAATCAAGCAAATACTCCATATACCATAAGGTTTGGTTAAAACAACCAAAAAATTTAGTTGTATCAACCAAATATTTTGTTATTCTTATAATAACCATATTCTATGACTGAACCAAAAAAATGTTGATTCAACCATATCTTTTTCTAAGTGCCACTCAGAAAAAATGTTCTTGAATCAAAAATCTGTTTTCTTAGATATAACATGAAAATTTGACTGAATCAAAGAATTTTTGGTTGATTCAATAAAATATTTGATTGACCTAACAATTTTTTGTTTTTTAGTCAAGCAAATACTTTATCTACCAAGAAAACAATCAATAAATGTAGTTGGGTCAACCAAATATTTTATTGTGCACGTAATAACCATATTCTGTGGTAAAACTAATAAAAAAATGGTTTATCCAACCACATTGTTTTTTGAGTGCCACTCAGAAAACACGTTTTCTTGAATAAAAAAACTGTTTTCTTGATGAAAACAAATTTTGAATTTTTTACCAACAAAAATTTGGTTGATTCAACTAAATCGTTTTCTGAGTGTATAAACTACTACAAATGATATAAATACAGTGACATTAATAAAGTCTCAACTATAATAACGTATTTTTTTAATTGCGCAATAAAATTGACGACATTTCCTCGAGTTTGTTTTAACTTTTGACGCCTTTTTGTGAATGTTAATCCAAATGCAATTCTTTCTGATGCAAATGAACTCAACTCAAGCAGAAATAAAATTTCGTAATCGTAAGTAACGTTGAAATGTTAATCTCACACTCTTACATTTCACAAAACCTCAATATTTTCCAATATATACACACATGCATACATATTTGTGTGTGTAAATTATCTGCATCCTGTAAATTGATCTCTGATAAATGTAAGGCCTTGAATGAATGAAATTAGAAAGGCAGATCTTGTGTGTAAATGGTAATATTTCTAATGATTCGCGGTTAATTATTGGCTCATTTGATTCGAGTCATTAATAAATTAGATTGTCGGACGATTAAATCGTGGAATTTCAAGATTCAAAGAAAGTTTTTTCTTTGTAGAGGAAGATAAGCGCTTTTTATATCCATTCACGATTTACTCTTCAGTTGATTTTTATTTCATGTAATTATAGTTTTTTTATTTTTCTCCTAGAAATGGATGAATTCATAATAAGCAAATAATATGCAGAAATTATTGAAACAATTTTCCAAAACGAAACATAAACTAGCTGTCAATTCGATATCGAGATTCACGAGCACTTTGCTTCCCGTCAGCAAATGTATTAGTTATTTTTTCAATAATGGACAAAGCAAAGTCTTCATTTTGTTAAATTCAAAAATAGAAATTTACAAAAAATACAAAATTACAAAATAATACAAAAAATTTGTTATATACAAAGAAAAATCAGATTAATCAAATTTTGTATTCGAAATGATAATTTTTCGAGCTGGAAAAGGGAAGGGAAAAGTTCTGTCGCACCCTATCCCTTTCGCAGCTTTAGGATTTCTTTAAAAAATTGTCAGAATTATTCTATTTGAAAATTTATGATCAAAAAGTCTTTTCTATTCATGCGTCAACTTTGAATAACTTCGATGTAAAAAGTTTTTCTGTTTGAAACAGATGATTCAAATATTATAAATGAGCAAAACTTCCTTAATCTTCAATAAAGTGTATTATTATTATAGATCAATCGATTTGCCTCGAATCAAGAAATCTTTTCCGTTCTTGCATCAATTTCGAATTATATTAGTAAAAAAAGTTTTACTATAAAAGCCGTGTTTTCAAATATTATAAATTACCCTAGCTTCCTTACTCTTCAATAAAATGTATCAGTGTTATAGGTCAATCGATTCTTCTTGAATCAACACAACTTTTCTATCCTCGCATCAACTTTAAATTATGAGAATGAGAAAATTTTTTAAATAAAAATCGATTTTAAAATATATAAAATACCATAACTTCCCTACTCTTCAATAAAGTGTATTATTATTATAGATCAATCGATATGCCTCGAATCAAGGAATCTTTTCCGTTCTTGCATAAACTTTGAATTATGTTGAAGAAAAAAGTTTTACTATAAAAAACCGTATTTTCAAATATTATGCATTACCATAGCTTCCTTACTCTTCAATAAAATGTATCAGTGTTATAGGTCAATCGATTCTTCTTGAATCAACACAACTTTTCTATTCTTGCATCAACTTTAAATTATGAGAATGAGAAAATTTTTACAATAAAAATCGATTTTAAAAATATATAAAATACCATAACTTCCCTAATCTCTAATAAAATGTATTAATATTGTAGGTCAATCGATTCGTCTCGAACCAAGGAATCTTTTATATTCATGCATCAATTTTGAATTATATTAGTGAAAAAACTGCTTGGTGGGTTTCCTGTCACCACTACGTAGCGCGTCCTCAGGTTGCGGATAGAGGAACGGCCCGTGAGGCTGAACAGCCCCTAAGGTTAGCTGCGAATACAAGAATAAGCAGTCGCGGACAGCCGATAGGAACCAGTCGTGTCTGTGGTGAATTCAGCACTGGTAGAAAATAGGTACACGACAACCATGGCTTGGGAGGACCCACCCATTCGCGTTCATACGCAGTGGGTGGGTTCTGGCAAGCCGAGGTGCAGCGTGTATCCACCTAGAAACTATACCCGAACCAAAACTAAAAATCTTGTAAGGGAAAAATCCTGCTGCCCATTGGACACTGCAGCGATGACACTGCCCGCAAGGGATGTGTGGAATGATTCGCCTGCATAGGGCCAAAGGGGTATTGATGCCAGTAGGCGCGCTGCCTTGCAGGGGGACGTTAGGGTACGAGGATGAAACTGTAATGTGTCTGACGACAAGTTGACATGGTCCTTGTCAGAGTCGGAAAGCTCCCATACTTAGACCTAGGGAGGTATGGGGGTTATCACTCCTGGGACAGTGGACTCACCTACGATCGGAATAGGATCCTAACGTGCGGATTATCTTGAAACTACCATGGCTAACTTACAAAAACAAAAAACTACAGTTAAAGATCTAAGGGTGGGAACTCTAAACGCGCGTAGTCTAAAAACTGGCCGACTTAGCGAACTCATTAAGATAGCAATTGAATACAAAACTGACTTAATAGCACTTCAAGAAACCTGCTGGTCGGGCGATTTCGCGTCAATTTCTAAGGATGACTATACTTTTCACTATGGGGGAGCTAAGGGGCAAAGACTGGGGACTGGTTTTCTTATTAATAAACGAATTTCGCAAGCACTTATCGACATGCAATTCATTAATGACCGGTTATCATACATTGTACTAAAGGGTAATTTCAGCAAACACGTATTAATCAATGTGCACTGCCCCACCGAGGACAAAGACGAAGACACTAAAGATCTTTTTTATGAAACAATCGAGCAGGTTTTTGACAAGTTCTCAACGTTTGACGCAAAAATAGTATTGGGGGACTTCAACGCGAAAATTGGAAAAGAACCAATGTATAGGCCTACAATAGGATCAGAAAGTTTGCATGACGTCAGTAATGATAATGGAACCAGAGTAATAAACTTTGCAGCTTCAAAGAACCTCGTTGTCAAAAGCACATATTTCAAGCATAAAAATATACATAAGGCCACCTGGACATCACCAGATGGTAAAACTCACAATCAGATTGATCACGTTCTAATAGACAGAAGACGTCATACAAACATTCTCGATATAAGATCGTATAGGGGAGCGGATTTAAATTCAGACCATTTTCTCGTGATAGTAAAACTAAGATCTAGGCTAGCGCTAAGTAAGAAAACAAGCCGCACAGAGCCAACAGTTCGTTTCAATATAGATAAGTTCAAAACAGCAACAGAAACATTAAATTACCAAGTTGAGATTTCTAATAGTTTCGACGCTCTCCAAGAACAGAGAGACGATAACAATAATCGCGAGGAGGACCCGGAAACCCTGTGGAGCAATACGAAAAAGGCGATAAAGGCAGCCGCGAAACTTTCGATAGGTTTTAAGAAAGTAACCAAAAGCAAACCATGGTTTGACGAAGAGTGCAAACTCTGGTTTGAGAAACGTCGGAAGGCCAGACTAAGTAGTTTACAAAATAAGTGCGATCAAACACATAAGAAATATCTCGAGATTAGCAAAAGTACAAATAGGCTCTATAGATCCAAGAAAAGGGAGTGGGAAAAGAATAAAATACTAGCAATAGAAGCGCATAATAAACAAAATAACCCGCGTGAGATGTACAGGGGAATCAATTTTATAAGGAAAGGCTTTCAAAGTAGAACGGAAGTAATGAGGGACGAAAATGGCAATCTAGTAGCCGATGCGACAGAGAGACTGAATTTATGGAAAGATTATTTCGATAAACTATTAAATGTACGTGAAGCCCCCGTTGAAGGTAATCTCGGCGAAATCCACACTGCTGATCTATTAATTAACGATCCTACTGATATAGAAATAGAAATGGCCATCAAGAAGTTGAAAAATAACAAAGCCGCGGGCATCGATGACCTACCGTCAGAACTGATAAAAAATGGAGGCCCTTGCCTCACAAGGCAAATTTGTAAATTGATACGCGCAGTTTGAAAAACAGAACGCATGCCGGAAGAATGGAATACCTCTATCATTATTCCCATCTTTAAAAAAGGCGATAAAACTAACTGTAACAACTATCGGGGAATTTCACTTGTGCCTTCGTGCTACAAGATCCTGTCTAATGTTATCCTAAGTAGACTAACTCCTTTTGCCGAGGAAATCATTGGGGATTACCAGTGTGGATTCCGCCGAAACCGATCTACAAGCGATCAAATGTTTACAATTAGACAACTGTTAGAAAAGAAATGGGAATTTAAAGAAGCAGTACATCAGCTATTTATCGATTTTAAAAAAGCTTACGACTCTATTATACGCGCGCGAATGTACTGGATCCTAGAGTTCTTGGGTGTGCCAAGAAAATTGGTTAGACTTATCGAAATTTGCTTAAGCGGCAGTAAGGGTAGAATACGCGTAAACGGTAGTTTATCTGAAGAGTTTTCGATCCGCGATGGCCTGAAACAGGGCGATGCACTTTCGTGCGTCCTTTTTAACTTAGTTTTAGAATACGTGGTTAGGCAAGTGCAGGCGAATCCGACCGGTGCTACCCTCAATGGGGTAATACAAATTCTTGGATATGCGGATGATCTCGACGTACTAGGGGATGATAAAGAAACGGTAGCTAAAAATGCAGAAATCTTGATCGCAAAAGCCAAAGAGATTGGCTTGGAAGTTAGCGAATCGAAGACAAAATATATGACCGTCGTCAGGTCCGGACAAAGTAATCAAGACGGGGATCTAATGGCCGGAAATATGAAATTCGAAAGGGTTAACGAGTTTAAATACCTCGGGTCTATTATAACTAGCGAAAATAAGATTAAAACGGAAATCAATGCGCGGCTACACGCTGGCAATAGGTGCTATTATGCAGCAAACACGCTACTAAAATCGCGATCGCTATCTAGAAACATCAAAGTAAGAATTTACAAAACGATAATAATGCCGGTCGTCATTTACGGGTGTGAAACGTGGGCGCTGACGAAAGGAGAAGAGAATAGGTTTAGAGTTTTCGAGAATAAAGTACTTAGAAAAATCTATGGTCCAAAAAGGGACGAAGAGACCGGCGAGTGGAGAAAACTGCATAATAATGAGCTGCACGCTCTCTACGGGTCAGCAAATATTAATAGAGTAATGAAAGCGCGTAAATTAAGATGGGCGGGGCATGTAGCAAGAATGGGCAATGAAAGAACAGTGGCGCAAGTTTTAAGAGGGAGACCGACTGGTAAGAGACCCCTAGGCAGACCGAGAAACAGATGGGAGAAAAATGTAAGGGATGATCTAAAAGAACTAGGACATGATTACTTAAACTGGATGGAGAATGCACAAGATAGAGATGTGTGGCGGTCTCGGGTAGATGAGGCAATGAACTTTCGAGTTCGAACTGCTAATCTATAATAATAATAATTAGTGAAAAAAGTTTTACTATACAAAGGCGTGTTTTCAAATATTATACATTACCATAGCTTCCTTACTCTTCAATAAAATGTATCAATGTTATAGGTAAATCGATTCGTCGTGAATCAACAAAAATTTTCTATTCTCGCATCAACTTAAATTATGAGAATGAGAAAATTTTTACTATAAAAACCGTTTTTAAAAATATATAAACTACCATAACTTTCCTACTCTTGCATAAAGACTTCAAGATATTTCTAGTGAACTTTGGAAAATAAATTAAATTAAATTTGACGGGACTTTTAGCGATTTCGAAGATTTCAAGGGATTTTAAGCTATTTCAAGTAACTTCACAAGATTGAAGGATTCCAAAGATTTATAGTGATTTAAGCGTTTTTTTCAAGAGAACTTTCATAAATAAGTTTCATTTAATTTCAATTCCAGAGAATTTAATGAAAATTCTAGGGAATTGTTAAGGTTTACAAACAAGTCAAGAGGTTTTAAAAGGCATTTCAAAAGATTTCAGAGATTTTCAAAAAATTGCAACTAGATTTAAAAGATTATATTGGTTTTCAAGAGATTTGAAAATATGGTCACGAATTTCAAGGAATTTTGAAACATTTCAAGGGATTTTAGAGGATTTCTATGTGCTGCAAAGATATCAAGGGATTTTAAGGCATTCCAAGGGATTTCAAAAGATTAAAAAAAATTCCAAGGGATTTCAAAGAATGTTGCTGGAGTTCCAAAGATTTCAAGTTATTTATAGTGAACTTTGGCAAATAAATTATAATAAATTTTGACGGGACTCCTAGCAATTTCAAAGATTTCAAAGGATTTTAAGGTATTTCAAGGAACCACGCTGGAAACACCAGTTTCCGTTAGATCACTGAAGTTAATCAGTGTTGGGCGCGGTTAGTACTTGGATGGGTGACCGTCTGATACTACTGCGTTGCTGTTGGCGGCCGTGGGTGTGGTGAGCCCACACTTGTAGTTATTTAATACAAGAAACTATCCACCTAGAAACACTACCCGAATCGGGTAGTGTCACGCTTACCCCTAGAGGCTCGCCGAAAGGGAAATAGCTTAATGGTATAGAAGGATTTCAAAGATTTATAGAGATTTAAGCCGTTTTTTCAAGAGAACTTTCATGAATAAGTTTAATTTAATTTCAATTCCAGAGAATTTAATGAAAATTCTAAGGAATTTTTAAGGTTTCCAAATATATCAAGATGTTTTAAAAGGCATTACGAAGGATTTTAGAGATTTTCCAAAAATTGTAACTAAATTTAAAAGATTTTATTGGTTTTCAAGAGATTTAAAAATATTTTCACGGATTTCAAGGAATTTTGAAACATTTCAAGGGATTTCAGAGGATTTTCATGTTCTTCAAAGATGTCAAGAGATTTTAAGGCATTCGAAGGGATTTCAAGAGATTAAACAAAATTTTAACCGGATTTCAAAGAATTTTGTTGGAGTTCCAAAGATTTCAAAATATTTATAGTGAACTTTTGAACATAAATTAAATTGAAATTAATTGAATTAAATTAATTGAATTAAATATAAAGGATTTCAAAGGATTTTAGAGATTTTCCAAAAATTGCAATTAAATTAAAAAAATTCTATTGGTTTTCAAGAGATTTAAAAATATTTTCATGGATTTCAAGGAATTTTGAAACATTTGAAGGGATTTCAGAGGATTTTTATTTCTTCAAAGATGTCAAGGGATTTTAAGGCATTCCAAGGGATTTCAAGAGATGAAACAAAATTCCAAGGGATTTCAAAGAATTTTGTCGGAGTTCCAAAGATTTCAAAATATTTATAGTGAACTTTCGAACATAAATTAAATTGAAATTAATTGAATTAAATTAATTTAATTAAATATAAAGGATTTCAAAGGATTTTAGAGATTTTCCAAAAATTGCAACTAAATTAAAAAAATTTTATTGGTTTTCAAGAGATTTAAAAATATTTTCACGAATTTCAAGGAATTTTGAAACATTTCAAGGGATTTCAGAGGATTTTTATGTTCTTCAAAGATGTCAAGGAATTTTAAGGCATTCCAAGGGATTTCAAGAGATTACAAAAAATTCAAAGGGATTTCAAAGAATTTTGTTGAAGTTCCAAAGATTTCAAGATATTTCTAGTGAACTTTGGAAAATAAATTAAATTAAATTTGAGGGGACTTCTAGCGATTCCGAAGATTTCAAGGGATTTGAAGGTATTTCAATGAGGTTCACAAGATTTCATTAAATTTTGATTATGAATGATTGATACTTTACGGAATAAACTAAATTTTATTTCAAGGTATTTTCATGGATTTCAACAATTTTGAAGAATATGAAAGAATTTCAAAGGATTTTAAATATTTCAAGTTATTTTAAAACATTGCATAAAATTTCAAGATATATAAAAATACCGACTTGGAAAATTCTCGAATAATAAAATTCCTGAATAATTTATAATACTAGCGAATTTGAAAATTCCCGAATAACAAAATTCTCGACTGTTTATAATATTACCAAATTTGACAATTCCCGCATAATAAAATTTCGAACACAAAATTGTCGACATATAAAATATCCGATACTGCAAAATTCCCGACACTAGAAAATGAACAAATTTAAACAATTAAAAAAATTGTCACTTAATAAATCATATTTATTTAGTAAAAGTTCAATAATGAAATATTTTGACACAAAAAAGTTTTTTTTTATGTTCAAGGTATTTTTTTTCAAATTATTGTTCGAATTGTACAGAACAATAATTGAGAAAAAAATATTTATGAGTGCAAAAGAACAATTAGAGAACAAAAATGTTATTAGAAGAGCATTAATTAAAAAAGAACTTTAATTAAGAACTTTTTTTCAATTATTGTTTTATTTTAAATTTGAAAAATAATTTAAAAAAATATATTGAACATTAAAAAAAATTTCTTTGATCAAAATATTTTATTATTGTATTTTTATTGAAGAAATAATATTAGTTAATACAATTTTTTTAATTGTTTGAATTTTGGAATTTTCTGTTGCGAATTTTATTAATCGGAATTTTTCAAATTCAGTATAATAATATAAACTGCCGGGAATTTTATTATTAGGTAATATTATGAACTGTTCGGGAATTCAGTACATCGAAAATTCCCGAAATGATAAAATTGCCAAAATACAAAAATACACAAAAGTAAAATTCCCTAAAAATAAAATTTTTGAAATGATAAAATTGCCGAAATATAATAATCCCGAATTGCCCCAAAAATCAATTCCCGAAATGATAAGATTTCCGAAATATAAAAATGCCGAAAAATAAAATTGCCGATACTGTAAAATTCACGAAAAAGAAAATTTTCGAAATAGAAAATTCCCGTAATGATAAAATTTCCGAAATATAATAATCCCGAATTGCCCGAAATGATAAAATTGCCGAAAGATAAAAATCCCGAAAAAATAAAATTCCCGACACTGAGTATTCACGAAAAAGAAAAATTTCGAAATAGAAAATTCCCGTTATGATAAAATTGGCAAAATATAAAAACCCCGAAAAATAAATTCTCGAAATGATAAAATGGCCGACATATACAAAAATATCGAAAAATGAAATTCTCGACACTGCAAAATTCACGAAAAAAAAAATGTTCGAGATAGAAAATTCCCGAAATGATAAAATTGACGAAATATAAAAATCCCGAATTTATGCAATTAAAAAAAGTTGCTTTTTAATAAATATGATTTATTCATTAAAAATACACTAATGAAACATTCAAACAATAATTTAAAAAAATTGAACATCAAGAAAAATTCTTTAATTAAAATATTTAATTTATGTGATTTTAATAATAATATTATTTTATAATATATATATATATATATATATATATATTCATATTAATAATATTGATGAAAAAATTTCTTAATTGTTTAAATTTCGGAATTTTATAATGTCAGGAATTTTAGTTTTGGATATTATATAACTTGGCAGTTTTTTGTCAAGAATATTATTATTCAGGATTTTTAAATTCGGTAATATTATAATTTGTTCAAGAATGTTATTATTCAGCATTTTTTTATTAAAAATACAATAATGAAATACTTTTGATTAAAGAAAAATTTTGTTTTCCAAAATTATAGTTTGAATATTTCAATATTGTATTCTAAATAAATATTTGTTATTGAAAGAAAAATTTAACTGTTTTAAATTTAAAAATTTCTGAACTATTAATTGTACATGTTAGTTTTTTAAAGATAAACAACTTTTTAATTGAAGATTTAAAAAAGATTACAATTTCAAATTAAACAATATGTGACTAACAATATTTATGGAAACATTTGAGATCTCCAGATACGTAAAAAATGACATTCATGAAAATATTAAAATTAAGAAAGAATTTTTTCAAATATATCTTCCTAAATAGAATTAATGATTTCTTAAATTACTTAAATCGTTTTAAAAATGGTTAAAACTCTTGATATTAAAAATTTTTTATGATGGATTTTTAAATACTTTGTTTTTATTATTGTTTTTGACAGCTTTTTAAGCGTAATTTAAACAATATTTTCAATTTAATTCGTATTTAAGGAATTTCAAATGCTTTCTTCTTATTTTAATGGATTTTTACGATTCCCAAAAATGTTAAGGGTTTCTAACGAATTTCTAGAGAACTTGAAGGAGTATATTAAATTTTATTTCAAGGGATTTCTACAGATTTCAACAATATCAAGAAATATTAAGGAATTACATTTTTTTAAAGGATTTTAAATACTTTAAGTTATTTCAAAAGATTCCAAAGTATTTCAAGAGATTTCGTTGGAGAAATGTTAAGAACACTTAATATTAAAAAAAATTTTTGTTACGGATTTTTAAATAATTTTGTTTTCAATAATGAAGTCAATTCATATAAGAATTTGTTATTTTGGTGATACGGTCAAGTAAAAATAATAATAGTAGATTCAGTTGTCAAGAATCATGCTTTATTCGTAGATGTAATAAACCGAAAAACATTTATAATGAACAAAAAAAATTGTGAACAAAAAAATATTTTGAATTTACCTGTAGTGATATTTATTAAATTATCCAAGACATTTCAATGTTTGGTTATTTTCCAAGAGAACCAACTTTATTTTTGGAGTGAACCAAAATTATTTTTTTTTTTTATTGTTAAAAAATTAAAATTTATAAATAGCATAGTATAAATAGTGTCCTTTAAAACATTTAAAAATTGAAACCTAAAATTTTCGAGGCTCCAATATAATAATTTTACTACATTTTGGTTAAATAGAACGAAACAGGTGTTTTCATTTGGAAGGACAAACATGGACTAACAAAATACATTATGGATGAAGTCATATTTTCATGAGTAATTAAGAAAGGCGGATATTAAAATAGAGAGCCAAATGAAAAGTGCGCCAAAGTAAATTGGATTTAAAAATTGATATAACATTTTTGTTTTTTAAAAGTTTGTATATAAATTGGTTATAAAATGGTTTCATAAATTTTATTTATATTTAAAATTTCAGTTTTCAAATTGATTGAATTTTTAATGAATTTATTTATAAAAATGGACTCTAGAATTCTTCATTTGTGTGTATTGTTTTCACGAGCTAAAATTTTGATATTTTTAATCTCAAAATCAAAATAATGATTGTATTTCCATGCATGTTTTGATAAACCAGTGTTTT
>CAKNYM010049163.1:58756-70883 GCA_932195095.1 Andricus curvator
AAATCAGGTGCAACGGGGTTTAAAAGAGGACGTAGAGGGTTAGGCAGGCCTAAAGTAGGTTCTATTTGGAACTATGCAGGGCTTAAATAGGGCTAAAAGTTCGACTCGGGTTATTACGAAAAAGTAAAATGTATTTTAGTATAACTTTTTTATACATGAACATTTTTGTGTGAACATTTTTATCGTATCTGTTGTTTACGTCAAAATGATTAAATTCTTTTATTATAAGAAGAAAATTATCCTGTCGATAGAACTGTCCAGGCCTTTATAAACGTTACAGTATCTTTCTTATTAAAAGCTAAATTAAACAAAAACTTTTAAAACAATATTTTTTTTTCCTTCTACGAATATCTGTTAATTTTTTATTCTTCAAAAAATCTATATTGGTTGATAAATTCGTGTTTTCAATTGGAAAATAGTGTCTTTAGTGTATTTCTTTCAAAATAGTAGCAAAACAGCGTCATCGCTTGAAAAAAGTGTCAAATAGTGTCAATAGTGTGTTTTGAGCCCGAGGCCTGAATTTGTAGTTTATTATTCTAAGGGCGGCTACAGCCTAATTTATTTACGAATAGTGACCTATTCAAACCGAAAAAAGCAGAGAAATTGCCATACAAAAAACGTCGGATTGAAAATTATTCGAAAGTATTGTATTTTGAATGCAAAGTTGTCTAAAAGCAGATGTCCAGAGAATATCTCGGGAGTGCGCATAATTTTTAATTCGACGTTTTTTGCAGCAAGATTCATTTCTAATCCAAAAAGTGACTTAAAGTAAATATGTGCATCAATAGTGTGACTGATGTTCTTTTGGATTTGAAAGCATTTCGAAAAATTCATAAAACTTCAAAGAATTAAAGTTAAAATTTAAAACATGGAAATAAATTGGAAAAAATTTAAAACTCCAAAAAATGTAATTGATTTTAGTAATTTTAAAATGATTTTGGAAAAATACAAGGGAATTCAAAATAATTGTATTGAATGTTGAAGAATTCAAAATAAGTTTAAAACACTTCAAGACGAATTAAACACAAATTGAAAAAATACCCATTGAACAGGATAGAATTATTGATTTAATTCAAAAGAATTCAGGTAAATTAACAAAATTCGAAAGACATAATAAAATAATTCTGAATGAATGAGTAACAATTCAGGGTGAATTAAAATTAATTGCAAAACATATTTGAAAATCTCTACAAATCTGTGAAAACCTAAAAAAAACCCTCACTTCTTGTGAATGAATTTCTTAAAGTACAGTGAAATATTATAAAATCCCGTGAAATTATAAGAAACTTTAAAGTATTTTCTTGAATCCTGGAAAATTTTTGAAAATACCTTGGGAGCTTTTAATATCCATTAAAATCTTCTGAAATCTCATAAAATTTATTTAAATATTCTGAAATATATTGAAACCTCGCCAGTCCTATGAAATAGTTTCATATATTCCAAAGTTGTAAACAAATTCTTTAAACTCTCAGAAAAATTTGTTCATTCCTCTTAAAGTCATTCAAAGCCTTTAAAATTCCCTAAAAAATTAATCATATTTTGAAAGTGCATTAAAGTCTTTAGAAATACTTTATAATATTTTAAATCATTGCAAATCCTATTAGGTTACCGAAATAAATTCAAAATTGCTTGAAATCTTTTGATATACCCTAAAACCTGGCATAGGTCCTATTAAATCGATCTATATTTTCGAAATTTTAGAAAACTCTTCGATACAATACCCCATGCAAATTTTGTCAAATCTCTTGAAAATGCTTTAGAATCTTTTTAAATACTCTAAAATATTTCAAATCCTCTGAAACCAATTGAATATTTCTTAGAATCTTTTGAAATACTGTTAAAGTTATCAAATCCTTTCAAACCTTTGGAAATCAATTGAAACATTTTAAAGCTCTTGAAAATGCTTTAGAACTTCTAAAATACCATAAAATAATTCAAATCCTATGAGTAACATTAAATTACTGAAATCAATTCAAAAATTCATAGGATCTTTCAAAATACCCTAAGATATTTAAAACCCTTCACAATATTTTAGAATTCCTTGAAATTTTTGAAACTCTTCAAAATCCCTTGCAATTTTTAAAAGCACCCTAAAATATTTCCAATCCTTTGAAACTCTTTCAAATTATTGAAATCCTTTGAATCTTTAAAAATCACTTGAAACTTTTTAAAGCTTACGAAAATGTCTTGACATCTTTTAAAATACTCTTAAAGTTCTCAAATCCTTTACCATTTTTTGAAATTCCTCAAATTATTGAAATCTCTTGGAAATGCTTTGGAGTCTGTTAAAATATCCTAAAATATTTCAACCCCTTTAAAATCTGTTGGCATTCATTGAAATTATTGACATCTCTTTCAAATCCTTTGGATTCTTTTCAAATGCCCTAAAATATTCCCAGTCTTTTAAAATTCCTTCAAATTATCAAAATAAATAAAAAATTTCTCGGAATCTTTTAAATTACTCTAGAATATTTCAAAATCTTCTGAAATCAATTAAAGTACTGAAATCAAATGAAAAATCCTTGGAATCTTCAAGAAACCTCTAAAAGTTTCCAAATTCTTTACATATTTTCGAAATTCCTTCAAATTGTTGAAATCTCTTGGAAATGCCTTGGATTCTTTTGAAATACCCTAAAATATTCCTAATCTTGAAAAATTCCTTAAAAAATCCTTTCGAATCAATTAAATTACTAAAATCGGTTGGAAATTCCTTGAAATCTGTTAAAATATCCTAAAATATTTCAAACCCTTTAAAATCTGTTGGCATTCATTTAAATTATTGACATATCTTTCAAATGCTTTGGATTCTTTTCAAATGCCCTAAAATATTCCCAGTCTTTTTTTAAAATTCCTTCAAATTATCAAAATAAATAAAAAATTCTTTGGAATCTACTGAAATTGTTTGAAAGATTTTCCCACAATATATCAATTTTAAATCTTTTAGAATCAACTGAAATTTTTTAAATCCTCTGAAATCGTATTAAGTTAGTGAAATCAATTAAAAATTCTTTAAAATATTTTATAATACAAAATATTCAAAATTCTTTGAAATCTTTTGAAAATCCTTGCAACTGTTTGAAGATCTTGAAAATTCCTTGGATAAAAAAAATACCTCATAGTCCTTGAACTTCTTAGAAATCCCTTCAAATTATCAAAATCAATTTCTTAAAGTATCGGTGTTTTTTTAATAGGAGTGCTTATTGAGAGCGTAAAAATTCTTAATTTGAACATCTTCTTAAATTATAAAATTTTTGATCTGTAGACATACACAGATCTCTGATATACTTCTATTCAAACCGAAAAAAAATAATTATTCGAATGAATCATTTCGATTTGCAGCTACAGTTACATTACTTATCAGCTTTTAATAGTATTAAATCTTTATGTTTATTTTGAAATTTTTCAATAGGTTCATCAATTTTATTTATATTATTAAATTTATTTATAAAATTATGATTTGAGATTATTTGAGTAGTAGTTTTTCTAATATTTAATTTTAGTTCATCATTATCTATATTTTTGATGCAATTTTCAATATTGGCTATGATGTTACTTGTCGGTATTTTGTTAACATTAAAAGAAATACCATGTTTGTTTCCCAATGCTAAAATTTCTGTAATTTCATTTGGTATTTCTATATTTGATAAATTTTTGAAACATTTTTGTAATCTAAAATCTGAATATGATAGTTTTGACTCTAAATTTCTTTTTTTTAATAAATCAAACTTTTTTATACATTTATTTCTTTGTTCATATTTCAATTTATCAAGACTCAAATCTTGCAAGTTGAAAAAAGTTTGAATTGAAATGTCTTTTACAGTATTTGATAAACGGAATTTTAAATGATTGGATAAATGTCCTAAATCTTTGATGTTTCTAATTAAATTATTGATTTCATAATTTAAACATTTTTTCTGAAAAATTAACTTAGTTTTTTCAAATTTTGGAATTAATTTATAATTTAAATTATGTATATTACATTTGTTTGTACTATTGGTGCGTATCCAATTTCCTATAAGTTGTCTCGGAGTATGACTCTTGGACCGTATGACCAAAATAACAAATTCTTATATGAATTGAATTCATTATTAATAACAACGGTCGAAGAAAAATTTCAAAAAGTGGATAATATTCCATTCACTGAACATAGATAATTTTGTTTTCATTATATTAAAAAACAAAAATCTAGGGGCGTAAAATATAATATTTTTTCTCAGTCTTTTTATATCGCCGTAAATGGATTTACAAAGTCCTGAATATACCGAATTGAAAACTAAATAAATTCTCTAATGGGTGAAATAATTAAAAAAATAATTTAACACTATTTAAAAACTATAAAGTTTCTTATAAAAAGATTGTTTCTTCTTTTTCACATGCTGGAAAAAGTTTAGTCTTTCCACTATTTCCCAGAATTTCTCATTAAAAAAAATATAAGTACCTAAATCTGCCTGCTTTCATAAATCACGAAAAAAAATTTTTTAAGCGGAAGATATTTGTTAAAATTTTTGGAAATTTTCAGCTCGAATGGGTTTGTGAAAACGCAGCTCTGCCAACTTTTGCTCAAAGTATTTTCTTCGTTGGAGCGATTTTTGGAGGCCTAATTTTTGGATGGATTGCCGATCGATATGGAAGAATTCCAGCCTTGGTTGGGACCAACTTTGTTGGATTTTTGGCAGGAGTTGCAACAGCATTTTCCACAAATTTTTGGGAATTTGCAGCATGTCGTTTCCTTTTTGGATTCGCCTTCGACAACTGTTTCACAATGATGTACATTTTAGGTAAGTAGAAATGACAAACATTAATTTTTCATAATTAAATAACAAGATTATTAATTTAAAGTTTTATTTAAAATTAAAATAAGTACCACACTGATTTTATTGTGGCTTAAAAGTACAACCCGAAAGATGATTTTTTTAAACCAAATAGATACATTTTCAAAAAACAAAAAAATTATTTCAGACCAATCAGTTGAATTTACAATCACAAAATTGAACTTTCAAGCGAAAGGGGCGAATTCTCAACAAAATAATTGAATTTTTAACTAAATGAATGAATCAAGGAATCTGTATTATCATCAGAGAATAACATAAATTTTAACTTCTTTTCAGACTAGATGAAGATATGAATTAAAAATTATTTTAATTAATTTTTTTCTGAAAAAAGATCTTCCCCTTTCGCTCCGCTGGGAAACGAACCTCAGAACTTCCGATTTCCGGTCGAGTGCTTTCCCATTAAGCTACTAGAGAGATGGAGAAGAAACTTTTTTCAGAAAATACACGCATTATTTTGCCAGGTGGTAAATCCTATTTCTGTTAGTCTGTGATGATAATAAAGATTCCTTGAAAAATTTGATTTACTACCTGGCAAAATATTGCGTGTATTCTCTGAAAAAAGTTTCTTATCTCGATCTCTCTAGTAGCTTAATGGGAAAGCACCCGAACGGCAATCGGAAGTTCTGAGGTTCGTTTCCCAGCGGAGCGAAAGGAAAAGATCTTTTTTCAGAAAAAAATTAATCAAAATTTTTTTTAATTCAGATCTTCATCGAGTCTGAAAAGACGTTAACAATTTCTGTTATTCTCTGATGATAATACAGATTCCTTGAAAAATTTGATTCACCACCTGGCAAAATAATGCGTGTATTTTCTGAAAAAGTTTCTTCCCTCGATCTCTCTAGTAGCTTAATGGGAAAGCACCCGACAGGCAATCGGAAGTTCTGTGGTTCGATTCCCAGCGGAGCGAAAGGAGAAGATCTGTTTTCAGAAAAAAATTAATTCAAATAAATGAATTTACAATCTATAGAGATTAATTTTTAACCAACTGGTCGAATTTAAAAAGAAAAGATTAAACTTCAACCACAAACAGTTGCATTTTTAAATAAATAGTTTAATGTTCAAGCCAATGAGACGATATTTTTAGAAGATAGTTGAATTTTCAACCTAAATTAACAATTTTAAATGTAAGTTCTTTAAATATAAACTATTTTGTAATAAAGATTTCAAAAACGTAACTAATCTAAATTGAACAATATTTTAATGTATAGAGAAAAGCTAAACGATTCTTAAACTTAAAGATTTAAATTTCATGATTTTCACTTGTAATCGTAATTAAAAATAATATTCAGTTATATGAACGAAGGAACATAATATAGTCTACAACATTGAAAAAAAATTCAAACGATTTAATTTCACGATTCTAATTAAAAATTTAAAAATTTTTTAATTTTTGAATTCGACAAAAATATGAAATTTATAGGATTTTCTTTCTTTGGTAAAAAAGGTGAATTCTTAACCAAGAACTTGTCTACCAAAAAATATGAAATTTTAATCAAGAGGGATGAGTTTTCCACGCAAAAAAAATCTTTCAACAAAATAGTTGAATTAAAAAAAAAGATGAAGTTTCAACAAATTAAAATTAATTATCAATTGCAATTTGAAGCGAAAGGGACGAATTTTTAACAAAATATTTGAATTTTTAACCAGACAGTTGAATTTTCAACCTTCAATGATGAATTTTCAACCAATTGGTTGAATTCTTAAATAAAAAAAATTAAACTTCAACTATAAAAAGTTGTATTTTGAAGAAAAGCAATAATGACCAGTTCTTTAGAAGACATTTGAATTTTCAATCTGAAAAAAAAAGAATTTTTTATCCAGAAACACAAACGTTAAAAAGAACAGTTACATTTTCCACCAAAAAATATGAACTTTAAAAAAAAATTGTTGAATTTACAACTAAAATCGGGGACTTCAACAACAAGAATTAATTTTTTAAAAAGAAGTTCAGCTTCCAACCAAGTAGTTGAATTATCAATCAAAAAAGATTAATTCATAACGAAAAATATTATAGTTGAATTTTGAATCAAGATAGATTTTTCATTCGAGAGAGAAAAATTTTGTTAACTAAATTGCGTAATTTCCAACTCTAAACGGCGAATTTTCTGTATAACAGATAACTTCTCAAAATAATAGAATTTTCAACCGAAAAAGACGAAATTTCAACAAAAAATTTGAATTTTTGAGCCATAAAGACGAATTTTCTAAAAACAGTTGAATTTTCAACCCGAGAATATGAATTTTTAACAAAAAATTCATTTTTAAGTAAACAGTAACAAGATAGTTAAATTTTCAACAAAAGTGATGGATTTTCAACTAATGAAATGAATATTTAAAAGATTAGTTTAATTTCCAACCAAACGAGATGAATTCTCAACAAACGATTAAATCGTTGATATTTCAACCAAAGAAAGATTTTAATTTTAAATCAAAAACAGTCGAGTTTTACCAAAAAAGATGAATTCTCAACGAAAAATGTAATAGTTGATATTTCAACCAAAAAATATTTTAATTTTAAATCAAAAACAGTTTAATCCAACCAAAAAATATGGATGTTTAACAAAACAGTTAAATTATTGAGCCAAAAAGACGAATTTTCTACGAAGCAGTTGAATTTTCAACCCGAGAATGTGAATTTTTAATAAAGAAGTTCATTTTTTACCAAATAGTTGAATTTTAATCGAAAAGCCATCAGCTTTTAATCAGAAATGAAGTAGTTGAATTCGCAGTTCAAAAAACAGATTTCCAAGAATGAAATACGAATTTTCAATTAAAGATTTGAATTTTCAACCAAAAATATGAATCTTCAACTAATAAAATGAATTTTCAACAAAGTTCAACTTTCAACCAAGTAGTTGAATTTTCAACAAAAATAGATGAATTCTCAACGAAAAATATAGTTAATATTTCAACTAATGAAAGTTTTTTATTACAAATAAAAAACAGTCGCATTTAACAAAACATGTTTAATTCTCTACAAAAAATGTAATAGTTGATATTTCAACCAAAAAAAGATTTTAATTTTGAATCAAAAACTGTTGAATCCAACAGAAAAAGATGTTCGACAGAATAGTTGAATCTTAAAAAAAAAAAATCAGTTAAATTTTCGAGCCAAAAAAAAAAAAGAATTTTCTACAAAACAGTTGAATTTTCAACCCGAGAATGTGAATTTTTAATAAAAAAGTTCATTTTTTACCAAATTGTTGAATTTTAAACGATTTATTTCCAAAATAGAAATAAGAATTTCCGACAAAATATTTAATTCTTCCATCAAAAAGATGAATTTTCAACTAATAAAATTAATTTTCAACCAAATAGTTGAATTTTGAACAAAAATATATGAATTATCGACGAAAAATATAATAGATGATATTTTGAACAAAAATTTTCTAATTTTAAGTTAAAAATAGTTGAATTCAAGAAAAAAACATGAATTTTCAAGAAAATAGTTGAATCTTCAACCATAACAGGTTAATTTTTGTAGATCCAGTTTTACTTTTAACAAAAAAAAATCAAATTTCTACCAAAAGAGATCAATTTTTAACCAAGAAAGATTTTTCATTCAAGAGCAAAAAATATTTTTTTAAATATTAACTAATTTGTAGGCCAATTCTCTTCAAAATAGTTGAATTTTTCATCAAAATAATAGAATTTCCATCCCAAAAGGACGAATTTTCCATTTTTAATTTTCATTTTTCAAGAGTTCAATTTTTCACCAAAATAATAGAATTTCCATCCCAAAAGGACGAATTTTCCATTTTCAATTTTCATTTTTCACCAAATTAATAGAATTTTCATCACAAAAGGACAAATTTTCAATTTTCAAGAGTTCAATTTTTCACCAAAATAATAGAATTTTCATCATTGTCAGTTCAAAAAATTGATATTCCACCAAAGGAAAGCGAACTTTTTACAAAATAGTTGAATTTTCAACCAAAGAAATGAATATTCAATTAATAAAAAGAATTTGTGAAAAAGTAGTTCAACTTTAACCAAGTAGTTGAAGTTTCAATAAAAATAGATGAATGATCAACGAAAAATATTATAGTTAATATTTCAACTGAAGAAAGTTTTTATTGTAAATAAAAAACAGTCGAATTTAACCAAAAATGTTTAATTCTCTACGAAAAATGTAATAGTTGATATTTCAACCAAAAAAGATTTTAATTTAAAATCAAAAACTGTTTGAATCCAACAGATAAAGAAGATATTCGACAGAATAGTTGAATCTTAAAAAAAAAAGAAAAAAAACAGTTAAATTTTGGAGCCAAAAAGACGAATTTTTTACAAAAGAGTTGAATTTTCAACCCGAGAATGTGAATTTTTAATAAAAAAGTGCATTTTTTACCAAATTGTTGAATTTTAAACGATAAACTTTAAACAAGAAATTAAGTAGTTAAATTTACGGTTCAAAAAATTTATTTCCAACAATGAAATAAGAATTTTCGACAAAATATTTAATTTTTAACCAAAAAGATGAATTTTCAACCAAGTAGTTGAATTTTAAACAAAAATATATGAATTCTCAACGAAAAATATAACAGTTGATATTTTGACCAAAAAATATTTTAATTTTAAGTCGAAAATAGTTGAATCCAAGCAAAACATGAATTTTCAAGAAAATAGTTGAATCCTCAACCAAAACAGGTTAATTTTTGAAAAACCAGTTTTATTTTCAACCAAAAAAGATAGAATTTGTACCAAAAAAGATCAATTTTCAACCAAGAAAGATTTTTCATTCAAGAGCAAAAAGTATTAACTAATTTGTGTAATCTTTAAGCTAAAAAGGCCAATTCTCTACAAAATAGTTGAATTTTTCAACAAAATAATAGAATTTCTATCACAAAAGGACAAATTTTCAAGAGTTCAATTTTTCACCAAAATAATAGAATTTTCATCATTAGCAGTTCAAAAAATGGATATTCCGCCAAAGGAAAGCAAACTTTTTAAAAAATAGTTAAATTTTCAACCAAAGAAATTGATATTCAATTAATAAAAAGAATTTGTGAAAAAGTAGTTTAACTTTAACCAAGTAGTTGGATTTTCAATAAAAATAGATGAATTATCAACGAAAAATATTATAGTTAATATTTCAACTAAAGAAAGTTTTTTATTTTAAATAAAAAACAGTCGAATTTAACCAAAAATGTTTGATTTTGTACGAAAAATGTAATAGTTGATATTTCAACCAAAAAAGATTTTAATTTTAAATCAAAAGCAGTTAAATCCAACAGAAAAAGATGTTCGACAGAATAGTTGAATCTTAAAAAAAAAAAAAAAAAAAAAACAGTTAAATATTCGAGCCAAAAAGACGAATTTTCAACAAAACAGTTGAATTTTCATCCCAAGAATGTGAATTTTTAATAAAAAAGTGCATTTTTTACCAAATTGTTGAATTTTAAACGATAAACTTTCAACAAGAAATTAAGTAGTTAAATTTACAGTACAAAAAATTTATTTCCAACAATGAAATAAGAATTTTCGACAACATTTTTTTTTTTTTTTAAACCAAAAAGATGAATTTTCAACTAATAAAATGAATTTTCAACTAATAAAATGAATTTTCAACTAATAAAATGAATTTTCAACCAAGTAGTTGCATTTTCAACAAAAATATATGAATTCTCAACGAAAAATATAATAGTTGATATTTTGACCAAAAAATATTTTAATTTTAAGTCGAAAATAGTTGAATCCAAGCAAAAATATGAATTTTCAAGAAAATTGTTGAATCTTCAACCAAAACAGGTTAATTTTTGAACAACCAGTTTTAGTTTTAACCAAAAAAGATCAAATTTTTACCAAAAGAGATCAATTTTCAACCAAGAAAGATTTTTCATTCAAGAGCAAAAAATATTAACTAATTCGCGTAATCTTTAAGCTAAAAAGGCCAATTCTCTACAAAATAGTTGAATTTTTCACCAAAATAATAGAATTTCCATCAAAAAAAGGACGAATTTTCAATTTTCAATTTCTAAATTTTCAATTTTCAAGAGTTCAATTTTCCACCAAAATGATAGAATGTTCATCCCAAAAAGACCAATTTTCTACAAAAACGTTCATTTTTAACCAAGTAATTGAATTTTAAACCAAAACAGATAACTGAATTTTTGAGTCATAAAGACGAATTTTCTAAAAACTGTCGAATTTTTAAACCGAGAATATGAATTTTCAGTAAAAAATTTTTTTTCAAGTAAACAGTTGAATTTTCAACTAAAAACAATTATTTTTCAACCAAAAATATAATTCATTCAAGAGAGAAAAATTTTGTTAACCAAATTGTGTAATTATCAACTCTAAAAGGCGAATTTTCTGTAAAACAGATAACTTTTCAAAATAATAGAATTTTCAACCGAAAAAGACGAAATTTCAACAAAAGAGTTGAATTTTTTAGCTATAAATACGAATTTTGTAAAAACAGTTGAATTTCCAACCCGAGAAAATTAATTTTTAACAAAAAATTTATTTTTAAGTAAATAGTTGAATTTTCAACTAAACACAATTATTTTTCAACCAGAAATAGAATGGTTAAATTTGCAGTTCAAAAAATTGATTTCCAATCAATGAAATACGAATTTTTAACAAGATAGTTGAATTTTCAACAAAAGAGATATATCTTCAACTAATAAAATGAATATTTAAAAGAGTAATTTAATTTCCAACCAAGTAGTTGAATTTCCATCACAAAACGACGAATTTTCAATATGCAATTTTCAATTTCTAAATTTCAATCTTCAAGGGTTCAATTTTCCACCAAAATAATAGAATGTCCATCCCGAAAAGACCAATTTTCTACAAAAAAGTTAATTTTTAACCAAGTAATTGAATTTTAAACCAAAAACGATCAATTTACAACCAGAAATAAAATATTTTAATTTGCAGTTAAAAAAATTGATGTTCAACCAAAGAAAAGCGAACTTTCAACAATATAGTTAAATTTTCAACCAAAGAGATAATATTTAATTATTAAAAGGAATTTGTAAAAAAGTAGTTCAACTTTAACCAAGTAGTTGAATTTTCAATCAAGAAGAATAATTTTCCAACAAAAACGACGAATTTACAACAATATACAGAAATTTTGAACGAAATCGTTAAATTTTCATCTAAATACGACCAATTTTCAACTAATGAATTTTTCAATTGATTTTTTTCTCAATGAATTTCAATGCATTTCAATCCATGAATTCTTAACAAAGAAGATCAACATTCAACCAAGTAGTTGAATTTTCAACAAAAAACTATCAATTTTCAATTTAAAAAAAACAACAAATTTTCAACAAAATAGTTCTCTAACC
>CAKNYM010049164.1:0-11907 GCA_932195095.1 Andricus curvator
ATAAGCAGTTGGCAATAAATGCGCGCGCATCGCGTCCACGCTACTGCCATGTCAAGTCTACGTTAAGTCAATGCTACGTCGGTTTCTCAATCCTATTGTGGACTCTCCATAAAGGGAATGAGTTACGATGAAGTAACTATTATATAGCTTTATGGCGCGTATGCACTCTCTGTGCTGCCATAAACTCCCAGAGCTTCAGCACGTTTCCATGAGTCTTTGCGAAATCAACGTGCCTACCTCTTGAAAAATGGATATGTACGCGGAGCGCTTTCCCAACCGCTGCTTGAAGAAGCTGCAGACGAAGATGAGGAAACTACATTAAGACCAACCGCGAAAAGCAGACACTTTATGAGAGATGATAGCGATTTCAGGAAAAGGAGGTACATTGACATACGGAGAAGTCCGACCTCTGGACCATCAATTGCTTACTTCATGTTACTGCGAGAGCTTTGGCTGATTCAAATCAAAGGTTAAACCCAATGATGGATCAAAAGACCAAAAGACGTTTGCATAAACTAAACAAGAAGATTGGATGGGCAAGACAGAATGCGCCACGTAGTCAGTGTGTGATTGACTACATGACATCTGGTAGGCCGTCCATGGAAAGGGTTCGAAAGTTCGCTCAAGAACTAAGGATCTTCAATCACACACTGAGCATACAGAAGAGGGAGAGATGGATCAGGGAGAATCAACAGTTTCTCGCTGACTCATCTCGCCTCTTCAGTGATCACCCAGTTTCTGTCAAAAATCCACCCAAGGCCAACGAGGTAGAGACTTTTTGGAGAAACATATACAAGATCCCAAAAACACTGGAGTTGAAAGAAGATACTGACAATATCATCCGCTTCAAGGAGTATTGAGGCAATCTCATAATATCTGAGGAGAAATGCCCATCAATCACAGCCAAAGAGGTGAAAAAAGCACTTAGAGGCAGGTGGTATCAAGAACTTCTGGTGGAAGAAGCTCCTACCGAAAAAAGGCAACTTATCCAACCCAGAGAATAACAGGCCAGTAACTTGCTTGAACACACTCCATAAGATATTTACAGCTGTCCTGAACAACATGATTGTCCGAAGAATTGAGCCTTCGAAAGGGACCAATTTCAGTTCTCTTTACAGTTCCCCCGCTAAGTTACAAACTTTTCCAGCAGCATGCGTCCAAGTGAACTGTTATCAAAATTTACCCATAAATTACCAAAAATTTCCATAAATTTCCGTAAAGCATTATAAATTATGTTAAATTTCCATAAATTTCATAAATTTTCATAAATTTCTATGAATTTTATAAATGTATGGAAATTTGTGGAAATTTATAGGCATTCATCGTAATTTACGGAAATTTATAGAAAGCCTTACATTTGGCCTCTCTTTATTTTCGACCAATAGCAAATTTCTGGTTTTCGTTTAAAAAATGCACTAATAAAAATCCCTATATTATATCTTACAGATGGAAGTGATGATCAGTCACGTGGAGGTCAACCATCAAGGGATCAGCGTAGAAGACGGGATGATCGAACACCAGATCCAGGTTAGTATATCACAATTTTCTTGCCATAATAATAAAATTCGCTGGGATTCAGAAAAAAATCCAAATTTTATTTCTTAACCGCCAACAAATGGTTCTCGCTGAACGGCCTTGGCCCCTGGAGACCTTTGAAACAACTTTCAAATTTTGATTTAAAAAGTACATATTCTTATAGAAAACTTAATTGCGTATCTTTTTTCATTAATTAAAAATGTTTTAGCTTTCCCCGTTTTCAAAGTAAACCCGGAAACCCCGTTAGAAAAAAAAACTTTGTGTAAATTTTCGAAATTTTAAGAAATTTGTGGAAATTATTGATAATTTATGAAAATTTGTTGAAATTTATGTGCATTCATGGAAATTCATGGAAATGTGCATTAATTCACCGGCAACTTTAAATAACAGTTCTGCTAGACGCATAAGCATATATCGCGGATTTTAATTCATATTATAAACTTTTTTGGTTGTTCTTGACTAATTTGCATGTGAACTTGTCATCTCGGCCAAAAAATTGTTGAAAAATGTTTATTAATTATTGAAATTGCAGTTAATGGAGTTAATTGGGGTGCTGAAATTCGGAAAAACGCCGTAGCCACATAGCACATTTCCCGAAAAGCTGGTCTTTTCTTAGGACTTGTTCCGAGTGACCGTGAGAAAAAACCATGTCTGCCCTAGGCAGTAAATTAATGCGACAAATTTTTGACAGAAAATTCAGTAGTTTTAATGAAAATAGTTGTAGTTAATATCGATTCAGAAATCGAATTTATATTAAAGTAGACATTTCGCTGGTACTTTTTGAATTTTGTTTTTGAAAAATTGTGATTTTGAAACAAAAGTGAAGAATAATTCCTAAAGAGCATGCGGCTATAAAAAAAAGTATTTATTTTGTTGAGTCCGAAAACGTCAATTAACACCTCGGACATCAAAAGCTATGGTAATTTGCAGACCGCGGCCGACTCGCAAATAAATTCGCGATTTCAAGTTGAAGCATTCTTATATCCTTGGCGATTAATCTCAGTTGCGAGAAAGGTTAGCACCAGCGCTGCACACCGGCCAAATGCGGAACTAATGCTCTCAATGGGCCTGCAAGTCTGAAGGGGCCTTAATAGCGGAAAATTTAAATTAGTATCTCACACAGTATAAAGATGATATCATTTACAGCTTCCAAATCTAATTGATGTTGACAAATTGGAAATTATCAGATATTATTTCCATGACAGTAATGGTCAATTATAACAATAAGAAAATAATTTAATCGAAGAGATTCAAACAGAAAATTAAAGAGAACATAAATAATGTTTGCACGCGTCTTTTAGATTTTACTCTTCGCGCTCGATAATGTATTTGTCTCGCGCTACTTGCTCGGTCTTTATACTCCATATTCCCATATTGATGCACAGACTATTCTATTCTACATTTATAAGGTATATTTTATATTTATTTCTGTACGGCAGTTTGGGTTTGCTTATTTAAATTTTAAAATGATGTCAAAATTTTAATTTTCATGATTACTTTGACATTTGTTCTTTATTTTTCATCGATTTTTATTCTTAGCCACCCTCAAAAATGTATTATTTCCATGAATATATATTATTACAATTCATAATATGCATTGATATTGAAACATAAGTATTTTCATTGTCTTGTTTTTATCATTAGAAAAGATGGGCTTGTGTTTTTCTAAAAATATAATTTTTTCATTTTTTATTTTATTTTTTAAGATTAAAAGAAAACCTACGCATTCAATCAAAAAGTGGATTTTCACAAATTTGTAGATCTTACTTTGGTGCATAATTCTTGTGAATTGTTCTTTTTTTTGTATCTTGCATAGTTGACAGCAAAATGGAATTTTTGATTACTTGTTTCATGTTTAAAACCAAAACCGTTGGTCAAAAAATGCTGGTTAACAAACTCGATCGTTCTTTTCGGTCCCTTAAACTGTGTGTAAAATTTTAACCAAATCTGATTAGTCTTTCAAAAGTTATCCGCGTACTAATTTAAAATTTCCGCTATGAATGAGGAATGTTATTATATTTCTCGCAACTGAGATTAAACGCCAAGGATATAAGAATGCTTCAACTTGTAATCGCGAATTGACTTGCGAGGCGGCCGCGGCCTGCCAATTACCATAACTAACTTAACAAAATAAATAAATTATTTTCATAGCCACATGCACTTTAGGAATTATTCTTTACTTTTGTTTCAAAATCCCAATTTTTCAAAAACAAAGTTTAAAAAGTACCAGCGAAATGTCTACCACTTTTCAATACAAATTGATGAAATTTGTAACGTCAATTTTCAATCTTCCAAATTTATGAAATTTCAAATTTTAATAATTAATATTGCAGGATTTTTCATTTCTTAACATCACGGTATTATAATGTATAATTATAAATATTTTAAATCAGGACATTTTTAATTTTAAAGATAGACCATTCAAATTTGTATCATCTTGAAGAGTTAAAATTAAAAATTCTTGAATTTTAAGAATAGAAATCAAAAATTCTTCAATGATAACGACTTCCGAGCTTAAGTATTTCCTTCGCTCGATTAAGGTTTAGCTTTAAACCCAAGAGTGTTTTGGCCTGTCTGCAGCCAGTGGCCAATTCCCACTCATTCTGATGTACCTCGGCCAGACAACTGTTGATTTCTTCAGTGAGTAACCTACTGGAAATGCCTACAACTGTTTCGGGTGCAGTAAAGTTTTTTCTTGCTGCTAGTTTTGCTACCCTGTGCGATATCTCATTACCTTTGATGCCGCTGTGTCCAGGGATCCAAAGTAGAGTCACTCGATTTACCGTCGCTTGGTTGTTTTTCAGAGCCTCAAAGCACTCCCATACTAAGAGTGACATAGTCGTTGTTCCATTCAGGGCCATTATAGCAGCCCTGCTGTCTGAACAGATACGGATGTTTCTTTTGCTGCCATACTCTTCTGCTTTATAGGCGCACTGGATCATGGCCATAATCTCAGATTGTAGAACTGTGGCGTAGGACCCCATGGGGATTGTGAAGCCCATTTCACTCCTACGATATACACCGGCTCCTGCCTTCTCCTTGTTTCTGGAGCCATCTGTAAACCAGTTGTCCCCATCACTGGGCAGGTGTGCTTCGTCGTTAACCCAGTCCTCCTTCGTGGATAGGCTAACATGATACTTCTTGTCGAAGAGATAGCGAGTGGGTGTTTTGTCCCTAAGCATGCTCAAGGTCGGCCTACTCACGATGTCGGGGCTCTAACCGTATTAGTGCTTCCAATGCCATTGTGGGTGTCGACTTTGAGGCACCAGTGACGCCTATTAGAATCAGTTCCCTGATTCTTTCCAGTCGAGACTTCACAGTGGACATTTTTACCCTGCTCCACCAGACCACCGCCGCATAGGTTAGCCGGGGTCGCAGGATCGCTGTGTAGATCCACATAAGGGCACTTGTTTTCCGGGTGCTCGTTCCATGACAGCTTCTTATCTAGGATTACTCCTACATATTTAGCTCGTTCTTTGATTTCCAGTTGTTGTCCTTCCAATTTCAGTGTACTCGTGGTTCCCCACTTATACTGTCTGGTGGATACAACTGCGTCTGTCTTGCTCGCATTGACCGATAATCCAGTCTTCTTGCACCAAGAAAGAAGAAAGCAAGCACCCAGTGCTTGCTGCATTACTCCGAAGAGCACATCCAGATGCTGGCCGCGCACGATAACCAATATATCATCAGCGTAGGCTACAACGTGGTAGTTTTGACTTGTAAGCAGATGAAGCAGTTCATCCACTACCAAGCACCACAGCAGGGGCGATAATACGCCTCCCAAGTCAACGGTTCCACATAAAGTGGTATCACCTTTCGTCGTTGTTAGGTTCCTGTTGGCCAACATGTGGCAGGTCCATTCCACGACTGCAGTAGGCACACCATGTGCGATCATGGCTGCTCTAAATACCTCGCTGGAGGTGTAGTTGAAAGCTCCTTCGATATCCATAAAGGTTCCAATCGTGAGACCTTTCTTCTTCAGTTGTCCTTCGATTAGATTTACAGATGCGCTTAGGGCCGTCTCGGTCGAGTGACCACAAGTCTTTATACTGTATTTAGTAGGAAATATGTAAGGCTGATGAGACGGAAATACGGGGATGAAGTATAACCGATCCTGTCTGCTTTCGGAATAAACACTACTCTCGTGCCTCTCCATGCCGTCGGAACATATCCCAGCGTCAGACTAGCCCTAGCAAGTCTCACGAGCGGTCCTATGATGATCTCTTCAGAACTCTGTAAAAGGACCGGATATATGCCATCCGAACTAGGAGACTTGTAAGGGCTGAAAGACTTCAGGACCCACCTGACCCTGAATGGAGTAACTATCTCGTTGGCTAGCCGCCGTTTCGTACCCAGCTAGGCCACAGGTGGCTTTGGTTGCCTCTGAGGTGTCGCTCCCTTTTCTCCAGACCTTATGAAGCCCAGAAAATGTGCATTGATCAGGTGAGCCAAGGTCTCCTCGTCCGACGCTGAGTATCCCCTGTCGGGCAATTTCAGGGTGCTGAGAATAACATCCGGGTTTCGAGAAAGCAGCTTGTCCAGTCTAGATGCCTCTCCTCGTTTCTCGATGTCTGTGCAAAAGTTGGTCCAGCTTTCTTGCTTCGCCCTCCGTATTGCACCCCTGTCTTCATCCCTTATCTGTATAAATGAGGTCCATAGTTCATCCGTTTTGCCAGTACTGGCACATCTAAACCTGTCTCTGGTTTCCCTTTTCAGCCTTTCGGACTCTTGTGGGTCGACAATTACTTTCTAGCAGCTGAACACTAGCAGCGGGGCAACGTTTACTCCCTTCGCCAGTATTCAGGCTCTTGGTTTGGCCGCCTTGGGGTCTCTGTAACAAAAACCGGGGGGCCCCCCCCCCCCGCTGAACAGCTTATGGTATCTCGAACTAACCAGGGTGCTGTTTCTTGGTCGCTATGCCGTAGGTCATTCCTGTTCCAATTCCAAAACTGGATATCGGTCCAGGAGGAACCTCGACCCAGGGATCCAGAAGGCCCGTGTTAGCTAGGCTCTTTCACTCTTCTGCCATACTACAATCTACTGATTTTCTGTGTATTTTACCTAGCCTCCAGTAAAAGATACTGAACTGTGCGTTTTCCATACTCTTTTACATTTTACTGGAAGTTAGATCAAATCTACAGAAAATAAGTACATTTAACTGAATTTCTTTTAAAATCTTCTGAAATGTCATGTTTTCCACATTTGTACCGATCATGTTGTAAATTTTACAAATCCGTTTTCTGCGTGTGTTATGAGGGGAGTTTTTGGGTCGCTGATTTCAAATTTTTGGTGTTTCGTTGTTAAAAAATATTATAAACAATATTAAATGATATTATAAATATTATATGTTACAGATGAAGTTCGTCAGACGCCAGTATTACGCCGAATAACAACACAGCCCGAACAATTGCACGACTTTAGTTCAAATTCTAGCAATCCAGCTTTGAAATCCAGAGCTCTACGTTAGTATATTATAATTTCTTTAATTAATGAAAAATTGTCGGGACTTTTGAATTATCACTGGCGAACCAGTGACTTCCCCACTTTGACTGGATGAATCAGTAAGTGACTCAACTAAAATAGCGTTACTGAATATACCAGTAAGTAAGTATACCATTACGCCATTTCCCTTTCAGGGTAGGCGTGACACTACCCGATTCGGGTAGTGTTTCTAGGTGGATAGTTTCTTGTAGTAAATAACTACCAGTGTGGTCTCACCACACCCACGATGTGCTAACAGCACGCAGTATTCTCGAATGGTCACCCATCCAAGTACTAACCGCGCCCAGCGCGAGAACTGGTTTTTTCAGCGTGGTATGGCCGTTGGCCATAATATCAAATATAATATAATAATATCAAAAGTAATATCAAATAATAAATTCAACCAGTGACCAGCCTTCATTTATTGTTACGAAAGTAAAGTGGGGTTTTTAAAAGATAATTTTACAACTGTTATCACAAAATTGATGAATGATAAGTGTCATGCCTAACCAGCTGACAGACGAAAAGCCTACGACCAAATGACTACTGGTACTGAGAAACCAGTGAACCTCACTGATTGCCAGTGACACACGTCTGCCTGTTTCAACCAGCGAGATTTCACTTGGAATCAGTGAGATTTCACTGGTTCAATTTAACAGAGAATTCTTAGATGAAAGTTGATTGCGCAATTTGTTGTCCGGACAACAATGTTCTAGCTTTCCCCGTATTCAAAATAAATCCGAAGAACCGATTTCTTAAAAAACAAATTTGTTTATAGAAATTTATGAAATTTGTGGAAATTTAATTGAATTTGTACAATTTGTGAAATTTGTCGTAATTTATGATAATGCATAGAAATTTGTGGAAATCTATGGGAATAAATGGACATTTCCGGAAATTTATAGAAATGTGTAGGAATTGACCGGTAACTTTTAATAACAGTTCTGCTGGTCGTATACTCAGTAGCTCAGGATATAATTTCTAAAATGTATAGAACTTTATATATGACATTTTTAGAAATTTGTTAAATTTGAGAGTTTTATGGTAATTTACTATGGCTTCATGAAGTTTGTTGGCCCTCCAGCGATGCAACTTTCTGCAGGTTTGTTTTTAGAAATACAATGCATGTCCAAAATTTGTCATAGACGCTAATTCTGCGTATATTTAAAAGTCACTCGAAAATAATCTTTAATAAAATACTGCATCCATCGTGGCGTATCTTTGAAGCCAGAACATCCAACTGAAGCTCTGCCAGCAGCTACACAGTAGGCCAGAATCCAATAAAAGTGGCAAAAAATCGATTTTTTTCACATCTATATAAAACTTGGTACAAAGGGGTTGTTAATTTTGCATACCTTTGTCTGAAACTTTACAGGAAAAACAAAATTTAATCTTTACAGCGATTTCAGAGTAATCTTTATAATCTTTATCCAAAACAAAAATTAACTTCACGTGTTAAGATTCATCCACCACATGGGAAATGATTACCATGTGAATTCTATTAAATCTCGTTTTGTTTCGATGCGGGATAATTCAACTTGACCCACTTGAAATGTACCCGCTAAAAAAATTCACTTCTGTTTCTTCTGTGCTACTTCTGTGCTACAAAGATACGACATTAGAATACAAAAATTATGAGTCTTTTTGTTTGACTTTTTACACACTATAAAGTTTGATACAAAATTTTGTTTTCAATAAGTTTTTTCTAATTCAGAAATTAATTTATTGTCTGCTTCATGTTATTGTTATGTTTGTATGAGCATTAATCCCATACTTTCAACCATGCCAATGGACAATACGATGGGCAATTAACATAATACTCTAAAAATACATAATGCAGGGTGTCTAGATTCTCAAAATAAATTTAATTCATGGAAATTGCGTACCTTGGTTAATGTTAACTGACTTTGGGATTACATTTGAGCTATCTTTAGTTTGGACCAATAGCAAATTTTTAGGTTTCGTTAAATAAATGTTTGAATAACAATCCCCATATTATATTTTACAGATTCGGAGACACCACGATCAGGCCCATTCGCACATGTGCAGATGACGCATACATCAGTTTGTAAGTATATAATAATTTTTTGAACTGAGAAAAAATTGCTGTGATATAGAAAGAATAAACAAAATCCTCGACCCTTTAAGCCCATCGAAAAAAGTTTTGAATTTTTAGTCAAAAAATACATATTCCTATAGGAATTTAATTTCGCATTTTTTCTCTTGCTAAAATGCTGTCGTATTTCTATAATTTTGGAAATTCATAAAATTTCTGAAAATGTATTGATAATTTATTGATAATGTGGAAATCTTTGATAATTTATGGCAAAACCGGTGATCGCCTCTCCCAGAATTTTCTGTCTTACCTTCGCTTTTTTTTTATTTTATTGGGAAATAAAGAAAAATGATAAAAATATGCAATTTCGTGATGACATGCGGTACTTACCGCATATAAACAATTAATTTAAAGGATATTCTTAAAAATATCATCTTCAGCATGAATTTTATATAAAACTGATATTTTGCATATTCTGATCACAATACAAGAGGGTTCGGGGAATCAAAATTAAAAGTTGCTGCGTGAAAATTATTCCCTGAGATCTGAATACACTTTGATTTACAAAAAGTTAATAAGAAGTACTTCTTTATTTCATTTATTCGAAACCTGAGCTTTTCACATTTAAAAACGCACGTTAATTTCAAAAGCCCGGGGGCGTGGATTGATGTTGACCGATGTGAATAAAATAAGGAATTTTTTTCCAGAAATTAAAAATATCTGGAGAGGGGGGGGGGGGGGGGGCGATGAACAAAAATCGAAGTTCGAATTTTGCAATGCACTCGAGGTCCCTCGCGCGGTCATAATAGCCATCGATTGCCCCTCCGTTCCTTCTCTGCTCTTCTCCCCAAACCTGAGATACATCTGGGGCTGAGAGAGCTGTATTTTGCAGGCACATAAAACTGCTCTATGCCCTCCCACTCTTTCACACTACCGGCAGAAATATGTGCAGTGCACAAGGTTTTTTCTTCACACTTGTATAAAAATTAGCGTCAAATTGAGAAAAATTAATCAAATACATTGTACGTTTTGGTATCCTATTTTCTTTGTCTCATGTTTTTTTTCTTTATTGGAATTCAAAGTTCTACAATTTTAAAGAATTACAATTGAAAATTTTTGACTTTAGAAAATATACAGTTAAAAAAAATTCAATTTACAATCGAAATTAGAATAGTTCATTTTTCAGTTTTTTTTTCTAATTTTCTAATTTTTTTTCTAATTAAAGAAACTAATTTTCAACATAATAGCTACATCTTTAATTAATAAAATCAATGTTCAAAAAGGTAGTTCCACTTTCATCCAAGTATTTGATTTTTCAACCAAAAATTGAATTATGAAATTTTTTTCGGTGTTCACCATGTCCAAACGAAATGATATATCGCTCTCAAAATTTGTAATATAGGAAATGAGACAATAAATTGCGTTTTTTATATTTAGTTTCAGTAATAATTTTGTAAAAAATTATCCATGTAAAAAATAAATGTGTAAAATTATTTTCATTTTTTTGGGTGCTCACTACGTCTACGCGGATTGAGATATCGTGTTTAGAATTTGAACGATTAAATAAAAAGCACTAAAGAACGTTCGTATACATCAATATGTTTATAATTTCAAAGAAATTTCATTTATAAATTGATAAAATAGGATATTACCACTCGAGTTGTAGCACTTTGCAGATAATGTTTGGTTTGATGCATTTCAAATTTGCTGATTCACGTATGTTGATAACTGACACAAATTTTGGACTAAATCGTCTAAACATTCAAAAAAATCAATATAAACAATAACATATGCACATTCGTTGCAAATCAGAAAATAAGTATCTGAACACACGTAACCTGTCATTATTTTTGGAGCATTTTTAGCAATTTCTAGCGGAGAAAAAAAGAAACTTTCAACGTCGGTAAAGTAGAGATCACATGACCAAGCTCGGTTATGAAATTTTACACATTATTTTTTACATGGATAATTTTTTTCAAAATTATTACTAAAACTAAATATACAATCGCAACTTATTGTCTCGTTTCATATATTCCAAATTTTGAGAGCGATATATAATTGCGTTTGGACATGTTGAACACCAAAAAAAATTTCATAACCAATGACTGGTTTGGTCACGTGGTCACCGAAGAGCATGCCCTTAAACCAACCAAATAAACGTAAGATAAGTCGTTACAGTCGGCGACGAATTCAATACGATGATACGGCAAAAGTCTCGTGCACCCTGAGGACTCGGAGCGACCCAAGGACGACCGCCTTCTGCATTTTCCCTACAAGTGTCTCAGCATTTTGTTGACACGCAGGGATGCTTTTCAGGCTATTGACCAGTGAAACTTTGGCACCTTCAAGAGCGCCGATGATCAAGACGATTAACTTAACAGAATATTTCGGGTATATCCGTCGCAACTCCCTTATAAGGTCTTTATACCTCTCTTTCTTTTCTTTCTCCTTGGCTGTGACGTTTTTGTCAGTTGGTGCCAAAAATTCGATAACGAACATGATTCGTTTCTCGAAGTCAAGGAGAACTATGTCAGGCCTCGAGTGCGCAACAGAATCAATTGTCGAGAATATAAAGTTCCAGTATATACGGAACTTCTTATTTCCAACAATTGACTCTATTTTCCTAGGAGCGTTCAGCGGAGCGCTATTTGGTCTAATGCTGTAAGAGTGACAGAGATGATAATAAAGCACTCTTAGTTCCGCATTGTGCCTTTGGATGTAGGTCGTTCCCGCATGCGTTGGACAACTAGATAGTATGTCTCTTAGATGCTCGCGGTGTGCATGACACGCTTTGCAGCTATCATCGGGAATGTCTTGGCTTAAAATGTGGCAAC